>JALIGW010000003.1:136459125-136539125 GCA_023053685.1 Diadophis punctatus similis
GACAAGAGACCTGTTTCCCAGGCTTCATTCATTTCCATGGCTATTTTTTGTACCTGCTCAGCCAACAATCTTAGTAACTGCAAAATTGAATGTATGTCCTTGTTCATTGCAAAATGAGGCTATCAATAAGTTTGGGTCTCCTCTGACCGCTCATTTAAGTTCTTGCAATCAGGTGGTTAGCTTCCGCCTCATCGGTCTTACATAGTCACAGGGGCAATGGATCCAGTAGATTACATTAGAAGTATTTCCCACCTCAAACCAATCCTTGCAATGCATTATTTGTCCCCGTAGTCAAGAGGTATGCTGACTTATCAGGTATTTAGGAGCCGAGAACTTGGCAGCACAAGGAAACAAAAGCCTAAAACTTAATAACCAGCCATCAACACCCCAGTCAACAATTAAAAAACCACACACGACCAGGTACTACATAAGTACTATGCATAGAATAGCCCAAAGCATACATTCTGATGAGATAGAAGTTCCCTGAGGATGAGCTCCAGCACAAGTTCAAAAGCTTGGGAGACTACAACTTGGTCCCAGTGACCGACCCAAATTGGATCCTGCAACATTATCCTGGGAAATGTATATTTGCCTTCTTTCATAGGGGATTATACAATAAAATCAGAAGAACTAATAGCAGAGGGATATAATTGTCAACGGTTTTCTTATTTACAGTTATTAGATATAAGGTGGACAAAAGAGTATAATTTTGAACATTGTAAGACAGTTTAAAAAATAAATGTACAAATGATAAACATGGTATTGCTAAAATATATTTCAAAAAGATTACTGAAGTTTAAAACAGAAGAAGAATAAGTGAAAGAATGTATGATAAAGTGGGCTAAAAATATTGGTTATAATATACAGATGGAACAATGAGCCGAGGTGGCGCAGCGGTTAGAGGCAGTACTGCAGGCCACTTTAGCTGACTGTGATCCGCAGGTCAGCGGTTCAAATCTCACCGGCTCAAGGTTGACTCAGCCTTCCATCCTTCCGAGGTAGGTAAAATGAGGACCCAGATTGTTGGGGGCAATATAAATATACATTGCTTACTGGTGTAAACCGCTTAGACTGAGAGTGCTTGCACTGTGAGGCGGTATATAAATCTCACGAATGAATGAATTAATGAATGAATAAATGAATGAATGAATAAATAAATAAATAAATAAATAAATGGTGAAATATGTGGTTGAAAGGACTGAAATTTACTTTTTTGTTATACTCTTAAAAGACCATTTTTATAAAGTGATGTACTGTTGGTATCTACCACAGGAGAAATTGTCTAGAATGTGTAAAGTCATTGCAAATTCATTTTGGAAATGTGAACAAAAAGGAACATTTTACCATGTTTGGTGGACATATAAAAATGCTAGAAAAGTTTATATACTGTACATAATGATTCAGAAGATTTTAAAAATTAATATACAACTGAGACCAGCGTTTTTTTCTTTGGGAATTGATGGACAAACAATTGGAAGAAAAGTCACAAAACTTGGTTTTTTGGAGATGATAACTGCAGAGAGATTATTGTATGCACAAAGGTGAAAAGATTCAGCATTGGAGAAATGGTTGGTGAAGATGATAGAACTTACTTTGATGGCTAAATTGACTTCTTTGAGCAAAGAAAAGACAATATCAATGTTTATTGCTGACTGGAAACCCCTTATGGATTTTTTTGTGTGTGTAAAACAGAAAATAAATGAACTTTAGGATTTATGATTTTGGTAGGTAGATAGGATAAATTATAGAAAGAAGAGGATCTTGCTATAACTATAGGGCGAAAGGTAAATGTATAAATACTTAAAATTTTTCCTATCATAGGGAACATAAATTGCGGCAATTGTTACTTTTGCAAGTTTGGTCTGAAGTGCAATATTATGGGTTTTTTCCCTCTAAAAGCATTTGTACATTTTTCACATGTATAAGCTACTCCATTTTTGACTGGGAGGTTTGCATTCCAGCAGACTTAGATTAACATTTTTGAAGGCATATAATGTGCTTTTTTCCTTTTTTTAACTTACAAAATATTTTTCTCTTTTAAAAATATCCAGTGCCCAGCGCAGCTTTTGATTTTCTGTTTGTTCTTGATCTATACTCCCCAAAGTACTAGCTGCTTGATCCAATTTTCAATCTGTCTATTCTTGGTTTTTATTCCTCTGTTCTGTTACAGATAAAGATTAAAGCATTCTGTTAGAATTGTCAACAGAGCCCGCAAATGCTTTGCCTCAATCCATAAAGACCTCCAGTCAAAAAGTACCCCATCTATATATAATATTTTTATCTCGAAGAATAGTTGTCAAAAATGTCATATATGTGTTCTTTTTGGGTATAATTGTGAATTCTAATCAGAGATATTTCAGCGATTGGTAATTGGGTAAAGAAAATGAAGCAGAGGATTATAATAAATGGAGACAATAAATTGTTGCCTACCTACCCTAGCATATCTGTGGTGGGATTCTGTGATTGCTTTTAAAATAGCTGAGCATTTACATGTAATTACAGAATTGCAGAAGATTGTGTAATTGATGTAGTAAGAATCTTGAGTCAAAAATCCCATATTTACTGATGGTTTTCTGATATGGCAATAGCTAACCAGAAGAGAGATCTCAAAACAGGATGCAAGACTAGTTGAATCTTTGGTCTAATAATTCAACAGGACTGATTTAATTTCTGGCTATGTTTTAAAAGGAACAATCCCTGTATTAAATATATGGTGGTATAAGCTAACCACTTACACGTTGTCAAAAAAGAAGAAATACCTCTCTCAATCACACTGTGAAAGACTGACAGGTGAGTTACTTGTGCTTTTCACCTGCTGTGTTGACTAATGATGATCCGTCTTTTAAGGCCTCCTTTCTCTGTACTTGTGGGCCTTTATCCTTCAATCAACTTGGATTTGAACTGACTCAGAAAATTAAAAAAAAATAAAGCTATACTAACACAGGATCCCGGGCCACCCTATTAAATAATAGGGAAGAGAAAGAAAGGAAAAGGAAAGGAGGAAAGAAAGGAGGAACGAAAGAGAGAGAGAAGGAAGGAAGGGAAAGAAAAAGGAAGGAAAGGAAAGAAAGAGCTAGTGTCAAAAGGGCACTGCACTCACTCACCTGATCCAGGGGTGAGTGAGTGCTACCTGTTCAGCCCGGTCCGGGCATAGCAGCGGCGGCGGGTGGTTCGGAGAACCGGTAGCGGTGGCAGCGCAAGGTTCCGCCCACCTGCCTGGATGTCGCCATTTTCTTTTTTTAACCCTATGTGCAAAGCCTTCTGTGCATATGCAGAGGGTGAAAAAGCGCGCGCTTCCGAACTGGTAGGGAAGGTAAGTAGATTTCACTGCTGACCTGATCTATGGTAAAGTTGTAGCTGTAACTGAATGAAGACTAATAAAGTGACAGAACATGTTCATTTACATGATCTCTATCCACAGTTCTAGTTAAAAAGACAGGAAATTGGACAAAAATATTCTGTATTCTATAATATATTTTCATTTTTCTCTAAATACATAACTTTTGGTTTTTGTTTTGATTTGGGGGGGGGAGGGGTTGGAATACTGTAATGTGCTCTACATGGTGCTGCTCTTAAAAAGTATCTGGAAATTTAAGTTGGTTCAAAATGCAACAGTCTGCATAGTTCTGTGCAAATTGAGATTTGTACATGTGTCGCCTCTTGTGGCAGCTGCATTGGTTAACCGTTTTGTTTCCAGGTGGAAGTCAAGGTGCTGGTTATCACCTTTAAAACCTTCATTGCTTGGAGCCAGATTATTTGAAGGACCATCTCTTCCCATTTACATCTACCCAGCCCATCAGTGCGGGAAGGCAAGATATGTTGCTGGTCCCGTCTATTAGGGAAGTACATCTAGTGGAATCAAGGAAAAGAGCTTTCTTTGCGGTGGCACCCTTCCTTTGGAATACCATTCTCCTGGAGAGATGATTGGCCCTCACACCTTGATACTTTTCTGGAAGGCCCTGAAGATGTGCTTCTGTCCGTGCATTGGAGACCCCAAGTTGATTTACGTAGACCTGATCAAGTGGCTTATGTGATTGTCTATTTACCGCTGACAGGGGGGGAGGTAGGGAGTTTATGAGTTCTTACATTGTGAAATTTTAATGTTGTAAGATGTCCAGAGTCACTGTATGTGAGTTGGGCAACCAGTGGTGGGTTGCTGCCGGTTCGGACCGGTTCTTTAGAACCGGTAGCAGAAATTTGCCGCTACTCACCAAACCGGCAGCAATGGCCGGCGGTCCATGCTCCTGAATCGGTCCTCCGGTCGCCGCAGCTTGCAAAAAAAACCCTCTGCTCATGCAAAATGTGCACTTCTGTCGCGATGCGAACCGGTAGGGAAGGTAAGTGGAACCCACCCCTGTGGGCAACCATGTAAATTTATTCAGTAAATACATTAAAATTCATGTGTATTAGAAATGCCACATGTATTAAAATGTACACTACAAATTTTAATATTTAATATTTTTGATATTAAATATTATTCAACAACCTCATTGTACAACCTGTTTAAGATGTTTTCATCTTAACATTTCCTTCAGTTCTTGAGCACAATATCTAGCAGAATCTGTTGTTGCCTGGATATTTGATCATTTTTAAGCTACATACATTCAGATCCATTTTTATAAGGGAATGCATATTTTGATTTTCTATTTGGAAAGAGTGAGATTCTAAAAAATAGAGTTCACAAAGAACTAATACAATTTTCATTATTTTTTCAAAGCTTTGTTGCAATGCTGAGACTTACCAATCTCTTAGCAATCTTTGCCCTTGTGACTAATAGCAGCATAATTTACCACACATATTAGCAGTGATATTAACAGTTACCTCCATGTAATTGATAGTTTTATTGTCAATTTGGGTAAATCAAGAAACTGTTAAATATTTTTGTTAGGTATAATAACAGAAAGTTATGATAAAGGGACTATATACTTATAAACTCCAATTATGTATTGACAGCAGCGAGAATTGTATTTACACAATATTGGAAAAATGGGAACACCCCACCAGATGAAAACATAATTCGGAAAATATTGAACTGTGCAGAGATGGATAGATTGACATTGAAAATGAAAGATAAAGGAGATACAGAGTACTATTCAATGTGGAATAGGTTTTATCAATGGTTAGAGATAGGTAGAAATTAGATGAAGAAAGTTACTGTTATAAGTAAGTGAAATATGAATGTTTATACTTATGTACAAGTATGCTTGTACAATTAATATCATAAATAAGCTAAAATAATTATAAATATGGTTGTAATTATTACGTGTATAATCATTATTATTATCAGTATATCTGTTATTTTTTCCTTCTTTTGTAAAATGAAATGCCCGGACAAAATACACTGTCTTCAAAATATTTATATATAAATAAAAAAACTTGACTTAAAAAAAACCCTGCTAAATGTAGTCACAGGAAGTCTAATTTTTTCAGATCATTTGGCAATGCTTGCCATTTGATGGCCACGTCACTGCTGATAATTATGGGACTTTAAAACTTGGAACAAAAATCCATTTTCTCTTGCATTTTCCTCTCTTCTGCATAGCACCACCTGTGTTCTAAGTTACGTCAAGGATTCCAAGATATCTAATTCATTTACTTCAGATTCCTTCCAAAACTCCAAGCTATCTTTATAGATTTTTATTCACTGAATTAATCATCAAAGGATAAAGCCTTTTAAGGCCACCAAATCAATAACACTGTATCTTCAATCCTTTAGAATTCTCCCATGGTTTTTTCTGATTAAAACAACCTGTCTCTTCGTTTATTCAAACACTTTTCAAACATCTTACTTCTTGTTCGTAATAAACAATAGCACAATGGTAACTTCCTCACTATCTCTCTAATAGGCCTTAAAGGGAAAAGACACAAACCTCAGCAGAAATCAACGAAATTTCAGACTCGGTCCATTTATTTTATTTATAGGTGGCAAACCTATACGTAAAACTCAAGTGCAATTAAGTACAGAAGGTATAAATTTGACTTGATTTTCCCATGCACAAATGAAGGCACAATTTGAAAAGGGTGTGAAACATGTAAGAGAGAGTAGGAATGAATCTGAAATAGAATGATGCAAATATGATGCCCACCAATGCCCACCAAGTAGAATGATGCAAAAATGATGCACACCAAGTCAACTAGACACAAGAACAGTTTTTCCCCGAACGCTATCACTCTGCTAAACAAATAATTCCCTCACCACTGTCAAACTATTCACTAAGGTTGCATTACTATTACTATTAATCTTCTCATCATTCCTATCACCCATCTCCTCCCACTTATGACTGTATGACTGTAACTTGTTGCTTGTATCCTTACAATTTATATTAATATTGATTGTTTCCTGATTGCTTATTTGTACCCTATGACAATCATTAAGTGTTGTACCTCATGATTCTTGACAAATGTATCTTTTATGTACACTGAGAGCATATGCACCAAAGACAAATTCCTTGTGTGTCCAATCACACTTGGCCAATAAAGAATTCTATCCATCTATCTTCTATCTATATGACAAATATGTAAACACAACAATTTATAAATTGCTGTTAAAATATGATACAGAACAAGTTACAGAATGTAGTATCAGATGGATGCTAAATTTTGGGGACAACATTGGCATGAATATTTCCACCCGAAGCAACTCTGGACCAATTGAGGCCTACCTTTACATGGAATTGCCTAAAATATACCTATCATTCTATCTGGATATCTACAACATGGGGATACATTTCAGCTTCAGATGAAGACGATAACAGCGAGCAAATACTGAGGTTGTGGTACATGTCCCTGCAATCCCTCTCTCTTCTGACCTGATTTACCCTGGCATGGGCAGATACCAATATAGTCCGTTTATTGCACAGCTTTGCAGTGACAGACGGCCCTCCAATGGTGCCAATAAAGCTGCACCCCACTTTACCTGACAGTCACCCAAAGACAATACCACCCGATCCCACAAACTAGGTCCAAGGCTGCCCCATGGAGGCAAGGAGAAAGTCTGCAGTTCATAAACAAGGTTCGGAGTCCACAAAGCAAGGTCCAAAGTTCAGAAAACACAAAGCAAAATCCAAGTTCCGGAAGCAAGGTTCAGGGTACACAAAACAAGATCTGAGGTTCAGAAAAATACAAAGCAAAGTCTGAGTTCCACAAGCAAGGCTCAGGATCCACAAAGCAAGCTCCGAGGTTCAGAGTCCACAAAGCAGAAACATGATCCATAGTCCTATGAAACAGGGTTCACAAAAGCCAGGGAAGTGCACACCAAAGTAAACATTCCCAGCAAATGCATCTTCCCCCTGCGTCTGGCTAAATCGCCACCTTGTGAAAAGGGGTGCTTTCTCTTGAGCAGCCTCCCAGACCTCCCCTGTGCTTCCCTCCACTCTGCTCTCTATGCCCACGGATTGGACGGAGGAGGTAGCTATTCCTG
Source organism: Diadophis punctatus similis (assembly GCA_023053685.1). NCBI lineage: Eukaryota > Metazoa > Chordata > Lepidosauria > Squamata > Dipsadidae > Diadophis > Diadophis punctatus. Next base: position 136,466,546 of record JALIGW010000003.1, read on the forward strand.
GTTGGAGGTGATCTGTTGCCTTTTCCTTGCTGCTGGCCTTTGGCAGCTGATCATCTTCTTTAGTTAGGGCAGGCAGCTCTCTGTCCGGTTGACCGCTTCCCCCTATGCTGGATGGACCTGGGATTGCGCAATCCTCAGGCCCTGGGCTCTCTGGGCATTCCTGGGGAAACATGCGCCCCCTAATAGATGGCCCTTATTCCAGCTCCTCCTCCTGCTTTGAACCGGCTTCCAATGGCGTCATCACACTCTCATGTCTTTTTTAGAGGATGTGGCTGAATTCCACATTCAGTTTTATAGAGTATTTTTATAACTCATTTCCAGAAAATGGGAACTTAGAACTGATACGAAGTCAGTCAGACAATCCAGTGGAATATAATAATAATAACAGAGTTGGAAGGGACCTTGGAGGTCTTCTAGTCCAACCCCCTGCTTACGCAGGAAACCGTACACTTCTTCAGACAGATGGCTATCCAACATCTTCTTAAAAATGTCTAGTGTTGGAGCATTCGCAACTTCTGGAGGTAAGCTGTTCCACTGATTAATTGTTCTAACTGTCAGGAAATTTCTCCTTAGTTCTAAGTTGCTTCTCTCCATGTTTAGTTTCCACCCATTGCTTCTTGTTCTACCCTTATATTCCTGACATTCGATATGTTTGGAACCAATAAATGGAAAAAGTGAAGATATGAATCGCAGGCAAGACATCAGAAGCTTTTTTTAAGTTGCCAACATTTGCAACCATTCTTCTGTCTATGTGAATGTGTGATTAGATTATATCCTTCCTAGGGAGATGCTCTTAAAAAGAGACAAGACACAAATTGTCAGGACAATAACAAGTCTATTTACTATCTATAATAAGTTTATAGCTATTTACCTATCAAGCCATTATCTCAGATGCAGGGAGTTTCAGATCAATAGCTACGTACTATGTGGAGATACTCAAAATTGCTGACATGCAGTGGCTTGCTGGTATAACAATTCCCCCATCACATAAAGCCTCCGTCCCACCCCCTTCCCTGCCCCCAAATTTTATATAGTCTGATGTATAAGAGAGGAGTGGTTGATCTTTGTGACTTGCAGTTTGGTTGACCTCAAGGCTTTGGGTTTACTGTGCATTTATTTCATTATTACATCCTTAAAGATGATGGGAAATGAATGTAACTTTTGGTCACCTGTGAGTAGCTGAACTGCTCATGCGATATTTTCTTGAACAAAGCAGCTTTTTCCTGCTTGACATGGTACAAACATGGAGGCAAATTTAAAGGGGGGGGAGGAGGAGGGATATACAGTATTTTGCCAAGATTCAGTGATTTTTGCAATCATCACTGAAATTTTACCATATATGAAAGTTACTTTCTGATGTCATTAGCAATAGTAATAGCACTTAGACTTATATACCGCTTCATAGTGCTTTACAGCCCTCTCTAAGCGGTTTACAGAGTTTAGCATATTGCCCCCAACAATCTGGGTCCTCATTTTACCGACCTCAGAAGGATGGAAGGCCGAGTCAACCTTGAGCCGGTGAGATTTGAACTGCTGAACTGCAGTGCTGCACTTTAACCACTGCGCCACCTCGGCTCTGTAAGTTCTAACAATTCCTTCCAGGCATAAGAATAATCTCAGTAATGGCTTACTGAGGCTTCTGTAAGGGGAGGGCTATTTTTTAAAGCAATGGTTTTCCATGCCCACCCGAATCCCTACATGTCAAGGGAAAAAGATTGAACATCAGTCCCCCCCCCCCCAGCTCTCTGCATTTACAAGGGCAAAGCTGTGTGGTACATTGCTTTTGACTTGGTACATTGTTTTTAGAGGGATGTTGGGGTTGGGTTGTTTTTTTTCAAAATTTGTCAATATGCAGCAAACATCATGTGTCAGCTCAGTCCTCACCAGAAAATGGTGCTTGCAGAAGAGAGAAGGCCAGCAATTTTCTGACTTGCAAGCTAATCTGCACATGTTGTGCAGAAGAAGAAAATGTATTTGGTCCTCCTTTACCCTTGGGAATAAGACTAGCAAAGATCATGATGATGATGATGTCATTATGGAATTATAATAAAGAAGCAATAGTAAAAAGAGAGAGTTTAAAAGTCAATCCCTGATAACACAGCTGTGAATTATGTGTGAAGAACTCACAAAGGTCACAAAGGATTACAATATATCATCTTCTGACAGATAAGGTATGTAGGTGGGATATTGGTTTTCTTGCATTTGCTTTTCATTGTTTTATTTGCTCGAAATCTTCTCTTACACTATGCTAGCCTCTCCCATCTCAAAGTACAAATTTCTTAAACCATGCTCCACTGGATTTTTTCTGTTTCTAATATTTTAAGGGTCAAATGAATCACAACTGTTGAGAGATTCTATCTACTGGGTCTGATCATGTGAAAAAGCAAATTTTGGAAGTTATATGCAATTTTTTTTACTCCATGCTAAGGAAAATCAGTTTTGAGGAAATTGTTGTTTTGCTCCTAGTATTATATAGAATTCTTTATTGGCCAAGTGTGATTGGACACACAAGAAATTTTTCTTTGGTGCATATGCTCTCAGTGTACATAAAAGAAAATACCGTATTTTTCGGAGTATAAGACGCACATTTTTACCCCCCAAAAGAGGGTGAAAACTTGGGTGCGTGTTATACACCGAATGCAGCCCCACCCCCCCACCCACCCACCCCCACTCTTTGGCCTCTGTCTTCCAGCAATTTAAAGCCAAGCAAGTCAGTAGCAGCTTCCCGACCTACAGCTGATTTGCCAGGTGGGAAAATGAAAGTGAAACTAGCTGCAAAGTGGCAAATCGCTGGGAGAGACACGCAGATTTTTATTTTATGCTGGATGCAAGGGGATAAGTGAATAACTATAAATGTCTGTAGAATGTTCAAATTATTAGACTTATTTTTTAAAGACTGCTTTATTATTGTTCTAGCCAGGGGTCTCCAACCTTGGCAATTTTAAGACTTGTGGACTTCAACTCCCAGAATTCCACAGCCAGCTTTGTTAGCTTTGCTGGCTGTGGAATTCTGGGAGTTGAAGTCCACAAGTCTTAAAGTTGCCAAGGTTGGAGACCTCTAGACAACTTAACAAAATAAAGAAGCTTTTTAAAATAAATGCTTGCTCTGAAGAGGTCCAGTGCTATTGTATCTTCTTTTAAATAATAGAGAATAATGTATACTTCCAGAAATTTTAATTAATTTTAACAGCTCTGTACAAGTATAGTCTGAAATGTAACAGTGTCCTGTTTAGTATTAGAGTTAAATCCTAACTTACCTTGGAGTAGATCTATTTAAACAATTGGGAGGAGTTAGTGTGACTACATTTAAGAAAACTTTCTGGCATAATGTACATTTCTCCAATTCTTTGCTATTTCTTTGGGTCAGGCATACATGCACAGAAATACACAGCAAACAGTGTATATCATATGTGCTGTTTACTGTTTGCTGTTTACTATTTGGCAAATTGCTTGGAGGCAGAGGCCTTTTTTCCTTGTTTTCCTCCCCCAAAACTAAGGTTTATACTCCGGTGCGTCTTATACTCCGAAAAATACGGAATACATTTGTCAAGAATCATGAGGTACAACACTTAATGATTGTCATAGGGTTGAAATAAGCAATCAGGAAACAATCAATATTAATATAAATCATAAGGATACAAGCAACAAGTTACAGTCATACAGTCATAAATGGAATGAGATGGGTGATAGGAACAATGAGAAAAACTAATAGTAATAGTAATGCAGCCTTAGTGAATAGTTTGACAGTGTTGAGGGAATTATTTGTTTAGCAAAGTGATGGCGTTTGGGAAAAAACTGTTCTTGTGTCTAGCCGTCTTGGTGTGCAGTGTTCTATAGCGACATTTTGAGGGTAGGAGTTGAAACAATTTATGTCCAGGATGCGAGGGGTCCATAAATATTTTCACGGCCCTCTTTTTGACTGGTGCAGTATACAGGTCCTCAATGGAAGGCAGGTTGGCAGTAATTGTTTTTTCTGCAGTTCTGATTATCCTCTGAAGTCTGTGTTTGTCATGTTGGGTTGCAGAACCGAACCAGACAGTTATAGAGGTGCAGATGACAGACTCAATAATTCCTCTGTAGAACTGTATCAGCAGCTCCTTGGGAAGTTTGAGCTTCCTGAGTTGGCGCAGAAAGATCATTCTTTGTTGTGCTTTTTTGATGACGTTTTTGATGTTAGGTGACCATTTTAAGTCTTGAGATATGATAGAACTTAGAAATTTGAAGGTCTCTACTGTACTAAATGTACAATTTAAAAATTTGATGAATTGAAATGGTGCAATTAGAAGATTCAAGACACTACCCTACACAATAATCCCAATTTGGATTGGGAAGAAGGGGTTTAGCAGCTTTTTGTAAACAAAGATTGGGAATATATTCTATTCATCAAAATACAACCACAGAGAAGCAGCTTCTTTTAAGGAAGAAACAGAAATTAACCCAACTATGCTTTGCCCCATCAGACAATGAACTAAGCAGGCAGCAGAATGGCTGAAATGAAATTCAGTTTTCTGGATTCCATATGCTTTAGAATGTAAACCAGGTGGGAGATACTATTTTATTCTCCAGTAACTAAAATTCAGCAATATGGTTTTGGATGACTAAGGTTTATCCTTTATTAAATTAATTAAAAGAGCCCACAAATGTTATATTCTAGGATGCATGTAAAGTCGATTATTTCCCTTCTTTCATTATGTAATAACCTCCGTGGTTTTAATTTTTCTGATAGAACATATTCCCCATCCTTGTTTTCTATTGCTGAACTATTTAGCAACATCATCCACAAGGGGGCTCTGAGCAAGCTAAACCCATCTCTTCTATGCATACAGGTAACCTCCAGGCATGTATAAAAAGAATAGGATTTGCATTGTGATGCCAGGTTGATCATCTTGTCAATTTAACTCTTCCCCTCCAACAGCTATGTCATTCTGTATAATCAGATTTAAGATTTATATATTACAATCCACCACATCTGGAGACACCAGATTGAATAACTGTATCCTAAAATGCAATGAATAAAGCCAGAGTAGCATTTACAGATGCAGCAAAGTAGGTCTCTCATCATAACCCAGATATTTTAAATCAGATCTTGTTCTCTGTTCCTTAGAAATGGCAGTAAGTAAAGCTGCAAAACCTCAAGAAAGCTGTCCAAGACTTAATGCCTTTAGATCAATTGCATCGTATCAATCTAGGATCAACACCATGCCACAATTGTCTCCCAGCTTTAGACTTCTGTTGCAGTTCTGATTAACTTCCAGCACAGTTTTGTTGGAAGAAATTTCCCCAGTTCGTTCCCAGCTGGGACACACCACAGACGCTGAGAAGAAATGGATGCAGAAGTCAGCTGCCAGAAAGTGGAATTCTTTTAATGTAGGAAGGCAAGAAGCAAAAAGTGACACAGCTCGAGCGTTCCTGGCTTGCAAGCAAACTTGGGAGTGTGACTCTGAGCCTTTTATGCTTAATTTCCCTTTGAAGCTCCTGCAACTTGATGGGTTTTGATGTTTTTTCTGATTGCCCTGGGTTTTGTTTTACTGTTTTACTGGGTTAGTCTTGGTCCCAGGTCTTTTGTTTTTCCTGTCCTAGGAGTTAATCCTGTCAGGGAGGCAGGAAAAGGGAGTTTTGGTTTACCTTGGAGAGTTTATTTTTGGCCTGATTCCCCTTATCTTAATGGCTCTACTTAAGTGGTTCTGTCAATTTTCTGTTACTTTTGTAACAGCCATTAGCAGGGCTGCTCTGAGTTTTCCTTTCAGCTGGTGCTTCTTGGTTTTCTTAAAGGGGGAAGGGCTGGCTTGAGTCTCTTGGCACTGTTTTCTGAGGTTTCTGGTGCTGCAAGGTTTCTGGCACTCTCCTTTTGGGATGTACTTCCCATAGTTTCATTTCAGCTTAGGAGGAAGTGTAAGAATCACTTGGCAGCATTAAAACTGGAGCTCAAGAAGGCAGTTTCTAATTTGCAAGATCTTTGCCTCTTCATTCCCTTCATTCCCCATTAAAATCCAGGCACCAGGGAATCTTACCACCATTTCATTATGTTTCTAAATGCTCCCATGCTTCAAAAAAATAAATTTAAAAAATCCCAAATGCAACAGGATAGTGGCAAACATTGGGACAAGCTTGTTTTTTGGTCTTCCCTCCTGCTCAACTGGAAGGACTGTTGGATGACTTATGGGGAACACCAAACATTGTGAGAATGACAATGATGATGTTCGTCCATCGTATTCGAAGAGGACCTTAACATCTATCATAGACCTGAGTTGCCTGTGTCAGGTCCGCAGCTACAGCTCCCAGTGTATCCACACCTGCTGCTTTGTTGCTTGCCCATTGCCACAGGACTTTTCACAGGACTTGGGGGGATGTCAAGACTTGCGCGTGAATTGGATTAAAGTGAGGGAGAGGTGCGCATAGTCAGCCTCACTTTCTCTTCCCAGATTCCATCTTGCTCCAAATAGCAGGACAAGAGTCGAGACAGTTGGAGATGGGCTGGGCGCAGTGGTTGACCAGGGCGTCTTTCGTGTCTTGCTGTGCTCTTAGTGTACCACCTCGCTTGCAGAGACTGCCTTCATGACCGTTGTCCTATTCTAGTAGATTTCATCCGCTCAGTCCGCCGGAATCTGTCTTCACATGCTAGGGATAGACAAGTCCCTATCTCACCGAAGGCCAATGACCCAACGGCTACTCTCAACCTGGTTTGGCCAGCCTGTCGAAGCTGTTGCCCAGGGTGTGGCCGCTGCGCATGCTACAGCTGCTAAGAGCCACAGGTGAGAGCTGAGTGACAGGTGGGGACCAAAGGTGAACGAGCTGCCCTAAAAGCTGCCCTAAAATGAGCTGCCGTAAAAGGACACGACATGCCCCTACACCAGAGGTGCTACCCCTCCCTGAACACCCCACACACCCCAGAAAATGACAATAGTGAGGACATTTAGAGCAAAGCATCAAACCGTTCCTGAGGGATAAAGTTAACGGTTGTGTGGAACGGCAGCCTTCCCAACCCGATGGCCTTGAAATGTGGTAGGACGTTTTCCAAAAAATTTCAGCCAGCAATATCAACATAGCCGCATGGTGCCGACCTATTTTACTAACTACTTGGCCTTCCAAAAAGTCCTATTTTGCTGTAGGTTCTCCCCCCCCCATTGGGAGTGGTAAATTAGTTTCATAGCTAAGCTTTGTCACATTTTATTGCTGTTTCTCTCATTCTGCCTCAACTTTCTCGAGAGCAAAATAAACCACAGGACATTTGGCAAATTGTTGTTTTCAGATTTCACTCTAAAAGCTGAATATTGGCCTCAACTGTCTCTGCCTCAACATGGCTGCTTCTAAGGAACTGGGTTTCCAAAAGTAGTAGCTTCGAGAAAGGTGTGTGACTATAATTGATTTGACAGAAATTCAGTTTCATAGCACTTTCCTGGCTATTGAATTTCTGATCTTTTTCTTCCCAACTATCTTCAACCAAAGTTAATATAAGAAGAAAATACAGGGGGTAGTCCTCGAATTATGACCACAACTGAGACCAAATTTTCCATTGCTAAGCAAGACAACTGTTAAGTGAATTTTATTTATTTATTTATTTATTTATTGTTTGTTTGTTTGTTTATTGCATTTGTATGCCGCCCATTCCACAGAGACTCTGGGCGGCTAATTTTGCCCCATTTTACGACCTTTCTTGCCACAACTGCAGTTTTTTTAAGTTAGTAACATGGTTGCTAAGTGAATCTGGCTTCCCCATTAATATTGCTTGTCAGAAGATCTCAAAAGGTGATCACATGACCCTGGGACACTGCAACTGTCATAAATATGAGCCTGAATTTTAATCACATGACCATTCATAAGTATTAAAAAACGGTCATAAGTCACTTTTTTCAGTGCCATTGTAACTTCGAATGGTCAGTAAGCAAATGGTTGTAAGTCAAGGTCTACCTGTATAGGCAACGATTGCTATAAGCTGTGTTACCATACAAGTTGGGGAAAAGATTCACTACTATTCTTTGTAATATATGTAGAACGCAATTATCTCACAAGAAAGCCCCTGAAAAGATACTATTTCTGGGCAGGGTTAGATCAGGCTGTTAGGTATGCGTAATGGAGGTAAGGATGGACAGCTAGGATCCTCAGATTTAACCAAGCTTAAACTTCCAGCATCTCTAAATATTGGCCATGTTGATTGAAAAAGCTGAAAAGTTTAAATTCAGTACCATCTAGAACAGGGGTCCCCAACCCCAGGCCAGGGACCGGGACCGGTCTGTGGCCTATTAGGAACTGGGCCGTGCAAATAGCGGGCGAGTGAGCAAAGCTTCATCTGTGCACGCATGGAGTCTAGGTTGCATGGAAAACCACCACCACCCCTCGGTCCGTGGAAAATTTTTCTTCCACAAAGCTGGTCCCTGGTGCCAGAAAGGTTGGGGACTGCTGATCTAGAAGGTCACAAATTTGCCATCTCTAGTATAGAATATCTTCCTGAGGATCTTTCTTCCTATCTTCCTATACAAATCACTCCAACAACACAGCGTGAAATTTTTCCAGAAGTTACCCAAGGGTCCGGAGGGCTTTCTTGTCGTGGCTACAGTTTAAGTTCACAATTGTGTCCCCCAGAAAGTGTTGTATGAAAATTGAATTCACAATTCAATTGTGAAGAGTAGCAAGGTAGAAGCTATAGTCATCAGTCTGGAACCCACACTACATATCAGACATTAACACAATTGAGAATGTCCAGCGATACTTCACAAGAAGAGTATTACATTCCTCTGTTCACAACAGAATTCCTTATGAAACCAGACTTGAAATTTTGTGACTTCAAAATTTAGAACTCCGCCGCCTTCGATCTGACCTAAGTGTAGCTCACAAAATTATCTGCCTCAATGTCCTACCTGTTAATGACTACTTCAGCTTCAACCACAATAATACAAGAGCTCACAATAGATACAAACTTAATGTAAATCGCTCCAGACTTGATTGCAAAAAATTCGACTTCAACAACAGAGTTGTTAACGCCTGGAACACTTTACCTGACTGAGTAGTTTCTTCCCCAAACCCCCAAAACCTCAACCTCAGATTATCTACCATCGACCTCACCCCATTCCTAACAGGTCAGTAAGGTCATAAGCGCACAATCGTGCCTACCGTTCTTGTCCTAATGTTCACATATATTCTTACCTCTTTTACTCTTATTCATGCTTGTACTATTACATATATATTCAATCATGTTTACTGTTTATACTTTGTTTATAATCATATATGCTTGACAAACAAATACAAATACAAATACAGATCAGGAAGAAAACATTAATGGTTATCTTCAGTTTGCTAAAAAAAAACAAAACCCAGAATGATCCTTCTTCTGAAGGAATATTCTATAGATAAAGAATCAAAAGTTTGTCAGGAACTATTCATTGCATCCCACAACAAAAACCTCTTACCATCTCTTCACTGGTTGAAACTGAAACACAGAGGTGGAACGTGTACCAAGACTCATACAAACAAGTGTAAAAGAGAATGGAAGAATGTTGTTTTGAAGTGGGCAAGTAAAAAATGCTCCAAAATGAGTAGGTCCTAGTAGAAGCATTTTGTAATAGAAGAATGGGCTACAAAGCAATGTGTGTTGAATACTTATTACAGAAAACATTTGGTTATAATTATCTCAGCTGAAAGAATTTACAGAATTTAGGGAGGTAAATACTGACTCATCACATATTGGATGACCTTGTGTAAATAAGCAGCAATCTGTATTGTTTTTTTCATCAGCTCTCTTCATAAATCAGTTGGACCGACATGAAGCTCTGATGTCAGCATTAATTTCAAAAAACCCAAAAGGGGGCAAATTCAAAAATCCAAAAAGGGATAAAGCTTTTTTCAAAGAACTATAGTTGAGTTGGCTTACTTTTTAAGTTCATTACCATTAATTTACGGACCTAAAATGCAGATTCTGTATACTGACATGATTGTTAATTACATCTTGTGACATCAGTTTTCCTCTGAGAGCATCATTTTAGCCTCACATAAATCTAATGAGACATTAAAAATAAAGATAATGATTTGCCAAAGGCTAATCTGTGAACTTCAGGGTTAAGCAAAAATCTCTGGCCATTTTCACATGAGAATGCTGCACTAGTTCAAAAGCAACTGGGGAACTCTGCGATCCTACAATGCCTGCTGTATTCATAAGCTATTTTATTTTCTGGCTCAACTATGGTGCATCTGAAGTCACAGTAAATTTAGTCCTTTTATTGTTTCTTTTTCTTTTTTAGTAAGGTGACCAACTTTTTTACAATGAAAAGGAGGACAAATAAATTGGGGAAAAATATCGTAAATAAAAGAAACATTTTATTCATTGCAACAATAATACACTATAATATGATATATTGTATGCATAATAAAAACATTTGTAACATTTTATATTGTAATTATGCTTACATGCCTGTTAATTATTATTTAAATGAGTACTTTTCCATTGAATTAATATTTTTTGTCAATGTATCATCTTCTAACAATATATTGGAAATATCTGAACAAGAAATATCCTTCATATTGAATTTTACGGCAAGTGCTGCAGCTACAGTATCAACATAACATAAGAAGTAAACATAGCACATAACATAAGAAGTAAACAAAGCCACTTGCACGCGGTGCTCTCTCTCAAGGTCTCCCGTGCGGAGCGCATGTGTCTCATAATCGCGTCTTATACCGCACTGTACCGAGCCTTGACGAATCATCATGTCAAATACAAATACGTCACATAACGTGCAACAGATTAGTCTTCAAATATCGAAAAGGAGGACATGTAGGAGGACACTTTTCCAGGGAGGACAGAACTTACAAAAGGAGGACTGTCCTCCCTAAAGGAGGACGGTTGGTCACCTTATTTTTAGAACAGTTCAACTCTGTGAATCTTAAAAGTAGCATGCTTCTCTGTTTGCAGGAACCATGCCTTCAGGATTCCTGATCTTTCAAGGAGAAAGGAGGTTTGATGCCCTTTCAGGTCTCTTTTGAAGGAACTGTTGAGACTATTTCCTTCTTTCATCTCTCTCTTTTTATCTCCTTTTCTACTTGCCTATGGCCAAAGAAATATAGACAGCATGAAATAAGAATGTAGACATGTGATCGTAAGCAATGAATTGGATTAATTAATTTTCTCCTTTGTATGGAATAAGACAAGACTGCTTTTGTTACAATACCTGTCCTTGTTCTCAGGGTTTTAAGATCAGTATGCTTGAAGACAATCTATGATTGTCTTCAGTCTCCTTTGAAGGGATTAAGGAATGGCAATGATAGTGTATGGGAAGTATCTTCTGTTTTAGTACATGTTCCCATCTTCAAAAATGATCGCAAATATTTGTTTAAAAGGTGAAAGTTCCTTGAAGAAATTCTGAGTAATCATGTTGTATTCAATTTCCTGTTCACATGATATTCTCAATCATCCAAGTTTATACACCATCCAGACTGAAATGTAGGTTACAATGGTTTATTGAAAAATGAGAATCTAGTTTCTAAGGCAGTGATGGCGAACCTTTTTTGGCTCGGTGCCAAAAGGGTGCACACAATAGCATGCACATGCGTGCTTACACCCACAATGCAATGCCCTCCCCCACTGCGCAAGCACACAACCCCCGCGCTGCTCCCATGCATGCTCACAAACCCCCCCCCCATGCTGCTCTCCTACGCATGCGCACAGGCCTCACTGAAGCCTCCGGACTTCCGGTAGGCCCGTTGGGCTGTTTTTTGCTTTCCCCAGGGTTCAGTAAAGCTGGGGAAAGCAAAAAATGGCCAAACGGGCCAACAAACTTCCGGTTGGCCCATTGGGCCATTTTTTTGCTGTCCCCAGGCTTCAGGAGGCTTTCCTGAAGCCTGGGGAGAGCGAAAACAGACGAAAAGAAGGCCGAAAAGCAGCTGGCCAGCATAGCCCTCAGCTATGGCGCACATCAGAGGTGGGTTTCAGCAGGTTCTGACCAGTTCTGGAGAACCAGTAGCAGAAATTTTAAGTAATTCAGAGAACTGGTAAATACCACCTCTGACTGGCCCCGCCCCATCTATTCTCTGCCTCCCGAGTCCCAGCTGATCGGGAGGAAATGGGGTAGTAACCCCATTTCCAGTAACCTTCCCCTGGAGTGGGGAGGGAATGGAGATTTTACAGTATCCTTCCCCTGCCACGCCTACCAAGCCATCCCCACCAATCCACGCCCACAGAACCGGTAGTAAAAATTTTCAAAACCCACCACTGGTGCGAATGCACGCTGGAGCTAACATAGGGCAATGCCTCGTGTGCCCTCAGCTATGGCTCCGCGTACCACCTGTGGCACGTGTGCCATAGGTTCGCCATCACTGTTCTAAGGCATTTTCGGTAATTAATAGGACACTGGATTCCATATGAATGCAAACTTATGAAAGTATTTGTCTTTCCATGCAAATAATCCAAATTAGTACAACTTGCAATGGTTGTCTTCCCATAGGGCTTCCCCCAAAGAATCCTGTGTGTTATGATTTAGTGAAAGTGCTAAGTTCTTTTGTATTTCCTTCCTACCATTCCCAGAGTTGCTAAGAATGAAAGCTATGAAGTGATTAAATCAGTTTAAGTCTGTCCACGTAATTCCCGCTCTTACTCCAGCGAACATAAAATGCCTTTGCATAGAGCTGTATTTTTCCTACTCCCCTACATACCAAATTTATTGTTATAGACAAAGGGAAACCCAAGTAGGTACATTAAGCATGCAGAGTTGTTTATTTTTCCTCGTAAAAGTCAAAAAACGGTGATAAGAATGTTATTATTGCATACCACAAACTCCCATTTTAAGTCAGCAGGAACCAAGCAACTGAGAATGGCAAGAAGCCATTTGATCGTTTACTACTAATTTGCAAATTTATGAAGCAAATCCCCTGTACCTGGTGATTAGTCCCTTCAGCAGCAATTCTCATGCCATGAAAATAGAGGCAAAAACATACATACACCGTAGCTTTCTCTGCATGACCGGATGAGCTTTCTGAATCACAGCCCAAAAATAATGCCCTCCATTGAAACAAACTAGCTCTGTGATACGGACAGACAAAAGCGAGCAAAAATTTCAAGTGTCCCAGTCAAACACAGTCTAAAATTACATGGATTTTTGATGGGAGGACAACATGTTCACATCATTTCAGGCATGACTTAGACAGCCCTCTACAAAATCACAGTCAGAAAGGTTAAGAGGATCCATCCAGTCTGATGAAATGGAACCTAAGATTCTGATGTGCCAATTTTTAGCGCTATTGATTACCGTACAGAAGCTGGAAAGAAAAAGCCGTTTATAGTTTACCACCCATCGGATCGCTAGTTTGCATCATACCTATAATCAGAACAAGCAACACCTGTGAATCACTAAAAGGACACAGTTACTGTACTTTTGTCACTGAAGGCTAAGGACAAGGCTGGGCCTTTGTGTTGTGCAGAAGCGGCACACTTAGTTTTGCTCAGGGGTGGGTTCCAACTTACCTTGCTGCTGGTTCGCTCCCTCCGTCGTGTGGGCATGCCTTGTGGTTGCACGCACGTAGTGCGCGCGCATGCGCAATAATGAAAAGAAAAAAGAAAAAAAGATGGCAACCACATGCACAGTGCCGGAACTTGGTTTCTGCGCATGCTCAGAAGGAAAAAAAATTAAATTTTTTTTTAAAAAAGATGGCGGCGCCCATGGACCAGCACTGACCGATCCGGTTTGGTGATGTCATCGTGACATCACCAGCGGGTCGCTACCGGTTGGGTGAACTGATCCAAACCGGGAGGAACCCACCCCTGGTTTTGCTCACAGGATTCATTAATTGAGACTCTTTACTTTCATTATTAGAAAATTTACTTTATGAGCAAAAGGCATACAAAGTACAGTCTGCATAAAGCATAATTCGGAACTCATGCATGGGTCAAGGAAATGAACTTTTTAATTTCTGAATGCTTTGGGGAAATAGCCAATTTAGACAAATCCTTATTCTTCCATACATACTTCCATACTGGGGTAACCTTCCCCCCCCCCCCCCCGTAGGTCTTACTTCTATAGAGTTCCGTACTCATACTTTGTCTTCATTGGTTTGAGCTTCACAGGCCCAATCGGCCACCCGATAAGCCTGGCTAGATAGATCAAACTTTTTCCTGGAGTTCAGGGCATCCTTAAGCAACTTTATGGAATATCAAAGCAATTTCAGTCAAATAGAATAGAATAGAACAGAATTCTTTATTGGTCAAGTGTGATTGGACACACAAGGAATTTGTCTTTGGTGCATATGTTCTCAGTGTACATAAAAGAAAAGATACATTTGTCAAGTATCATGAGGTACAATACTTAATGATTGCCATAGGGTACAAATAAACAATCAGGAAACAATCAATATTGATATAAATCGTAAGGATACAAGCAACAAGTTATAAGTGGGAGGAGATGGGTGATAGGAATGATGAGAAGACTAATAGTAATAGTAATGCAGTCTTAGTGAATAGTTTGACAGTTGTGAGGGAATTATTTGTTTAGCAGAGTGATGGCATTCGGGAAAAAACTGTTCTTGTGTCTAGTTGTTCTGGTGTACAGTGCTATATAGCGTCGTTTTGAGCGTAGGAGTTGAAACAATTTATGTCCAGGATGCGACAGGTCAGTAAATATTTTCACGGCCCTCTTTTTGACTCGTGCAGTATACAGGTCCTCAATGGAAGGCAGGTTGGTAGCAATTATTTTTTCTGCAGTTCTAATTATCCGTTGAAGTCTGTGTCTGTCTTGTTGGGTTGCAGAACCAAACCAGACAGTTATAGAGATGCAGATGACAGACTCAATGATTCCTTTGTAGAACTCTTCTATCTTCTAGCAGCCCAGGTAGAAGATACAGGTAGTTCTCGACTTACAACAGCTTGTTTAGTGACCGTTCGAAGTTACAAGAGCACTGAATAAAGTGACTTATGATCATTTTGCACACTTACAACTGTTGCAGCATCCCCTTGGTCACACAATCAAAATTCAGACGATTGGCAACTGGCTCATATTTATGATAGTTGCAGTGTCCCGGGATCACATGATCACCTTTTGCAACTTTCTGACAAGCCAGATTCACTTAACAACCATATTACTAACATAACAACTGCAGTGATTCATTTAACATCTGTGGCCAGAAAGGTCGTAATGTGCGGCAAAACTCTCTTTTAACAATTGTTCTGGCTTAATAGCAGAAATTTTGGGCTCAATCGTGGTCCTAAGCTGAGGACTACCATACCTGTATTAGAGGAGGAGAGGAAAGACGGTTGAAACAGTATAATAGCTGCGCTAAATTGCAATAATGAGAGAGAAGCATTCAAAACTGGAAGCCTATTTAGATATTCATCAAATGGGTGTGTCATAGGGTGATTTCAGTTTAGCAATAGGATTTTGTGCCTTTCTCAGACAAATGCAATTCTAAATATTTGTGAAGATGTATGTATGTAAATAGTTAATGTATGTGTGCTGTGCAAGATCTCTCTCTCCCCTCTCTCTCCTTCTCCCTCTCTTTCTCTGTCTCTGTCTGTCTCCCTCTCTCTCCTTTCCCGCCTCCCTTTTACAGACACTGTACACAAACCAAACTGTAAGGAAGATGCACTTCATTCTAAGAAGCAACTACCGGGTGGGTGGGGAATGTCTATAAAGATATAATTGTTCCATCTCTAGAACTTCCGTTGTGCTTTGCTGACATTTTATCACTTTTCAAATACAGAACAGGAAGGAGGTGCCATTTTGTTCTGTCAGCAACCTTCAGGATATGTTCCCTATGGGCAGAAAAGGGAATCTTCTTAATTTGATTGCTCACTCGTTTACAAATTTATGATGCAAAAACCCCGTACCTGCTGATTAAACATTTTCGAGACACAATTCTATTTCCAGGAAAGGAGAGGCAATAGCATACACAGTCTATTATATACCTCCTCTGAGGGCTTTTTCCCACATGCATGTTACCATGATACAAACATCCACTGGCAACATCGCTGCTTGGCTGTGTCTCCAAGGCACTGCTTTCATCTTATTTCTGTCCTATAAGTGAGACAGATGAAGTTGTCTTTAGTTATAAAAGGCATGTTCTTTTCCTAACTCCAATATTCCCCAGGTGTAGCCTCAATGTACATAACATTTGTTAGGTATAGACCCCGTAACACTGGAAACAAGTCAGAGAATTTCAGTGGCTTGAAACAAAAGAAACAAAAGCAGGATAGGGATCGGTGATTTGACGTGCCAGTGTAATTTATCGCCAGGTGAAGGACAGATGTAGAACACGAAGTCAACAGTGGGGAAAGATCCTAGGTCACAACCAAAAAGAATGCAAATTACATCTTGTAAAATTCTATTAGAAATGGCAAAAAAACCCCGCAGCTACAGGGTTTCCAATCAAACCTCGCACATGATACCAAGCCATAGAGGCAATGCCATATTTAGATAGCCCCAAAGAAGATGAGTCTTTTTAATGTGCAAATCAACTGTAAAAAATAAGCATTTTATCCCTGCCATCCTCCCTATTTACTCAGTCAAAATGTAGCGCGAGGCTGCTAAATAAAACATATTCCTTTTTTGTTGCCTGGTAAAAAAAAAGAATGTAAAGAGTGACATTGTAAAAACTATCTGAAACGGTAAAACAACAATACAAAAATGTAACACTAGTAATAACTGAGTAATTTAATTAATTTGAGTGTATATGTGTTTATTTTTAATTAAAAAGGTAAAGTGGCAACAATATAGATTGTGAGCTAAAGACTCCTAGGGAGGCCAGCTCAGAAGCAGTATGGAGTAAGCACAAGAGGGTTGTTGTGCCTTGGCTGCGTCCGGCGCCGAGGATGGAGGATCCGGAGGACGTGGAGCCGCTCATGGTGCAGCAGTACCAGCCCATGTGCCTGGCACCGGAGACGGCTGGTGATGAGGACTCGGTGCCAGAGCAGGACGATCCCCCAGGACCTTCTGCACCTGCGCAGCAGAGTGAATCATCAGGAGATGAAGAACCCCTGCTGGATGCCAGAGCTCGCAGAGCAGCCAGAAGACAGGACTGGCTGAGTAAGCATAGGTCTACTCGGAGGTAGCACTGAGGGCTAATTGGGCCACGCCCTTCAGTGCCTATATTAGGCCGGCACAATCAGCACTCAGTGCTGAGAACAACGCGTCAAATGATCTACAGCACATCCATAGTCTTGTTTGCCTCTGCATTTGTTCGGAAATCTTGTATTCGGAGACAGCAGCTTCTGAAATGCTTATTCCGAGAAGCCAGCCAACTTGTCAGATAAGAGGAGAATTACTGAATATTGTTTTGAACATTTGACCGTTTGATATTTAACCCTCAAGGAACCAAAAGAACATTATTCCCCGAGACTTTACTATTGTGTTGTTTATGGACTTTTAAAACCCCTGAGCTTTTGCTAAGAAACCTTATTAGTAAAAGGACCCTTTTTGTTTGAATCACAAACGGTTGTGTGTGTGTGTTTCTGGGGGTTGCAGTGCTGGGTCACAACAAGGGTCTATGATAGGGGTGTCAAACTCAAGGCCCACAGGCCGGATTTGGCCCATGGGGTGCTTAGATCTGACCCAAGGGGCCAGTCTGGAAATAGCAAAGGAACAGCCTGCGGTGCCTCTGCTAGTGAAAACGGGGCACGGGGGGGCATGCACACCCGCCGTGACCCGTTTTCAGCCTGGATGGCTCAGGGGTGAAATGCTACCGGTTCGGGCGTACCAGTAATGGTGGCCGCTGGTGATTCGCTGAAGCGGTAGCAATGGCTGGCTAGCCACGCTCCTGAACCGGTCTCCCGGTCCCCCGCCCATGTCCACCCAATTGCCCAGTCACCCGCTTGCCCACTTGCCGTTTTTCCCGCCACTCTGCTCCCTTTTCCTGCCACTTGGCTCGGCGCTTCCTTCCGCCTCGCTACCTTTTCCCGCCACTCAGCTCGGCGCTTCCGGCCCATACACCCCACCCCACCCCAGGACCGATATAAGTTCCTCTGTGCCACCCCCTGGGTCCCTGGGCTCGCCTGCCTGGCCTGGCTAAGCTGCCTAGCTAACTACCCACCTTCCCCCCAGCCTCCAGCTTGCTTACCACCTTCGTTCTTCGGACCGAATCCTAAGCCACTGGTCACAATGCCTGCCTTGCTTCGCCTGCTGCAATCCCACATCAGCCTGCAATCCATCTCCTCAGTGAGCAACTGAATCTGCCTGCCTGCCTGCCTTGTTCCTTCAATTGGGTAAGTAACTGTTTTGTTTTGTTTTTGCTTTAAAAAAATAGTAAATTGGGTTTCTTTTTCCTTGGGTTTTTTTTTAGGAATTTTTTTTTAGACATAGCCATTTAAAATTTAGGAAGTTTTAAATTTAGCTGCTTTTATCTAAAAATAGAAATAAAATAAAATAATAAAATAAATTATTTGTGCAGCTTTCTGAGATTTTGTGTGTTTCTGTAGTGTTTCACTCTCACTATACAAACACACAAAATCTCACATAGCTGTATGTGCTTTTCCATTGTGTGTGAGTCAGTTGTGTTGTTTTGTGTTGTGTGTGTGTAAAGTATGAAAGTTTTTTCAGCTCTTTGTGGCTCTGTGCCTCTTCATGTACTTTTTTCTTTCAAATTATGTCTATGGGTCTACATTAAGTCCAAAGATGTTCTTGTAATCAAGGATGAAATCACGGCTAACTTTACTCCTGAAGCATCTTAGACTGAGGATCCATCTTCTAACAATTAAAATAATCATGAAAAATAAGAATAGGACATCTAGTGGGCACAGAAAGAAGTGCCCGTAGGAGCAGCAATCTAGGATTTTGGAGGTCCTAACAATGAGATACTTTAAATATATCCCGTAGTCCAGCATGCTGAGTATATTATGTTTTGATAGTTTCTGATACAGCAATGATTTTTCTTACAGCTTTATGATGTTTCGTGTTCATATAACCTCCTGATTTTCTGCAACTTCTTGCTCACTGTCTGTGAACTCTCATTAAAACAGTTTTAATTCTAACTCTTATTTTCATGGCACTTTCTTTGGGTAGTATTTTAAGAAATACTATATTTAGAAAGGCTGTATTTCTTAATTCTGTGCTGTCTTCTTTCCTGTCTTTATTTTAATGCCTTCAATTTCCCAACATTAAAGCTGAAAAATGAAAATAAGTGCTGAATGTCATCCTTTTATGTAGGCTGTTTATTCAGAGAAGTCGGCTGAGCTGGCAGCACTTAGCTGATCTTGATTGATCCTAAAAAAAGACCTAAGTAGGGTCAGACATGGTTACAACCTAGACCAGTGTTTCTCAACCATGCCGGCTGGGGAATTCTGGGAGTTGAAGTCCACATATCTTAAAATGGTTAAGGTTGAGAAACAGAGACCTAGATGGAATCCAAAGCTCTAGGACAGTGATGGCGAACCTTTTTTGGTTTGCGTGCCAAAAGGGAGGGGTGCGTGTGTGCTAGCATGTGCACACATGCCCACACCCATTCCCTCCCCCCCACGCATGTGCACAACCCCCCACGGTGCCCCCTGCACATGCGCACCCCCCCCACCCCCGCGCAAAGGCCTTACTGACGCCTGGGACGGTGAAAAACGGCAAACTGGAATTTTGGAAAAACGCACTTCTGGTTTGCCTGTTGGGCTGTTTTTCGCACTCCGGGGCTTCAGGAAGCTTCCCTGAACCCTCCAAAATGCTAAAAACAGCCCAACGGCAAACTGGAAGTGCGTTTTCTGAACTTCCGGTTTGCCGTTTTTCGTATTCCGGGGGTTCAGAAAGCTTCCCTGAACCCTCCGGAGTGCGAAAAACAGCCCAACGGCAAACCGGAAGTGTATTTTCCAAACTTCCGGTTTGCCCATTTTGCCATTTTTCGCATTCTGGGACTTCAGGAAGCTTCCCTGAACCCTCCGGAGTGCGAAAAAACAGCCCAACAGCAAACTGGAAATGCGTTTTTCCGAACTTCCGGTTTGCCTGTGGAGCTGACATAGGGAAACACCTCTTGTGCTCTCCGATATGGCTCCGCATGCCACCTGTGGCACGCATGCCATAGGTTCGCCATCACTGCACTAGGAAGTTAAACAAACCAATAAAAAGCCATTCCTGAAACTAGAAGAAAGCAATAGAAAACTTTGCCCATATTTTTCCGAGAAAATTTTCAGGGGCAGAAAAAGTGACCTTTGCTTTGAGAGCACCAAGCGAAAGATCTGCCCCACTTTTTGGACTGTCATTTTAGCATAAAGGAGAAAAAAAGAAGTACAGCAGTGGTGGTATTCAGCTGGTTCTATCCAGATCAGGCAAACCGGTAGGGGCGACTGCGGGATGCCTCGCCCACCCACGCGGACATCATGACGTCCCATTTTTCTATGATTTTGAGGCGCTGCGCGTGCACGAAAGATCTTGCACATGCGCGGAGACGGTGCGTGCGTGCACATTTGTGAACCGGTAGGGACGGTAATACCACCCCTGAAGTATAGGCAGTCCTCAACTTATGACCACAATTAAACCCAAAATGTATGTTGTTAAGCGAGACAGTTAAGTGAATTTTGCCGCATTGTACGACTTTTCTTTGACACTTAAGTGGATCCCTGCAGTTATTAAGTTAGTAACAAGCTTGTTAAGTGAATCTGGCTTCCCCTTTGAAACCCACTTTGTCAGGTTTCAAAATGTGATCACATGACTCTGGGACACTGCAACTGTCATCAGTACAAGCCAGCTGCCAAGCATCCAAACTTTGACCACGTTACTATGGGGATGCTGCAATGGTTGTGAATGTGAAAAAAGACATGTGTCATTTTTTTTCAGTGATGCTGTAACTTCGAACGGTCACCAAATGAATGGTTATAAATCAAGGATTACCTGTATCCCGAAGGTTGTCTTCTCTAGGCCCTAGGGCTGATATAGTGTTGTGTTCTGACTGACCTATAACTGAACCATAAACTTGTTTTGACTAGACGACCTCTGACTGAACTGTTGTTGTTATGTTTATAGTTGAACTCTACCCGAACTGTTGTTGCCACCCTGGTCATGTGTTTGAATGCTCATACGCTATTGGTTGTTGTGTCTGACAGTTCCCTATAAAAGGGCTATCTGTCAGATTGCAAGTTGCTGGTTGCTTGAGTGAGCTAATAAAAGAGCTGTTCTGAAGTCTGTCTCCTGCGATCTTTGCCCACAATTTAACAGTGGCGATGAGGATGGGATTCGAACCCACGCGTGCATAGCACAATGGATTAGCATTTGTATGCTATCATGGAAGGCAAAAGGAAGGCATGTTTTTAAGAAAAAGCCACAAAGGAGGAAATAAAAAGAGGTAGAAAAAGAGAGATACCCTGGCCTTTTGCCCTCGTAGATTCTGTCTCTCTTCCAAGTCCAGGGCTGCCATAAAGGTTCCCATATCTGTCCCATAAGAGATTTATTGATCTTGGAGCACAAGCACTTCTCTTCCTTGGACATACATTGGGATCTGTCAAGTGATCTGAATTTTTCAGACTCAAACAGCTGGCAGACTCCGAAGCTTCTCACAGCACACCACAGGGCAGAGCATATCCTGGTCTCAGTTACACTAGGCATTCCTCTTTCTGACACGCACACGGCATGAGGGTTTAACACCTATTGGATTTTCACACCACTGAGCAAAGAGGGGATTTCCACTGGTGTTATGTTTCCCTGCAGTAAAGGCACTTGAGCAAAGTTCACAGTGCCGGGACGAAGGCAGTCCTTTTTCATGTGGAAGCAAAGAGGGGGCTTCACCTGTTGGTAATAAGAGCTTTGCCCTTATTCAGTGCCAGCGTCCGTAGCTCAGCTTGATTTTAGCAACCCTGAGTCCACAATAGCTAACTAAATAAGAATGATTTTCAATTTAGAAATGAAATAAATGACAATCTGAACTATTTCGTTGTTATTTATTGGGATCGCTGAAATTCCTCTCTCAATTCCTAGCCCACTTACAGAGGTCAACAGATTAACAGAGTTGGAAGCAGGGGTGAAATCCAGCAGATTCTGACAGGTTCTGGAGAACCGGTAGTGGAAATTTTGAGTAGTTCGGAGAACTGGTAGTGGAAATTTTGAGTAGTTCGGAGAACCGGTAGTGGAAATTTTGAGTAGTTCAGAGAACTGGTAGTGGAAATTTTGAGTAGTTCGGAGAACCGGTAGTGGAAATTTTGAGTAGTTCGGAGAACCGGTAGTGGAAATTTTGAGTAGTTCGGAGAACTGGTAGTGGAAATTTTGAGTAGTTCGGAGAACCGGTAGTGGAAATTTTGAGTAGTTCGGAGAACTGGTAGTGGAAATTTTGAGTAGTTCAGAGAACCAGCAAATACCATCTCTGGCTGGCCCCAGATTGGGGTGGGAATGGAGATTTTGCAATATCCTTCCCCCAGGAGTGGGGAGGGAATGGGGATTTTGCAGTATCCTTCCCCTGCTATGCCTGCCAAGCCAAGCCACACCCACTAAGCCACGCCCACAGAACCGGTAGTAAAAAAAATTGGATTTCACCACTGCTTGGAAGGTACCTTGCAGGTCATCTAATCCAACCCCCTGCCCAAGCAGGAGAGCCTACATATGCCTCTACCTAGGATCAAACTCACAACCTCCTGATTGTGAGGCAAGAGCTCCACCTTTAGGCCACAGCAGCTGGATAACCATACCAGCCCTTTGAGGTAGGCTAGGACAAGAAAGATGTAGTGCAGTGCCATATTAACTGCATCATCTGCCAAGCTAGTTTTCATGTAATGAAAACACCGAAATGTAAAGTAGGGAAACATTATAGATAGGAGATAATGATGATGTCTGTACCCTCTTTTAAAAGATCATGAGACACTTCGCTCTCAACTTTTAAAAATGCTGTCTTTGGTCATCAAATTGAACATGCACAAATATGGTTTGACTGGCTGTATAGGTAGAAAAAGAAACATTTGTTGTCATACCTTGGCCTTAAACATTTCAAAAGTCTTCAACAACTCTTCAACACGGGCCTGGACATGTCTGAAAAGCTGTGCAGGCCCAAACTACCACATGGTTATATTGCCCATTAATATTGTGGTAGCTCTGTTTTCAATCACTTGAGATCTCTGAATTTTCCTATAAAATAGCTTCACCATAAAAGATGCTGCAATTCTCTTTCCATACATTTCATCGTTCCAGTTCACATGTACATAATTGGATTTGCCTAATTGCATTATATAACAGATTTTGGGCTCCATTGCTGCCTTCATCCCATGCAGCTTACCATTTAAAATATATTTAATATTTGGAGGTCTGTCCTGCTGCATAACTCTAGGAAGCAGATTGAGGCTGTCTCCTCCCACTGCTCTTTTTGTTGCTCTCTCATGCCATGTTTCTGCTTTCTGTACCATCTGCGTCCTTCCTCTTTAGTCTGTTGTTTGGGCTAAGGAAAGAGGTCCCCTTCATCTATCCTTCCATCCCCAAAGCTGATTTTAATTGGACAAACCAGTGAATTTTTCATGCCAGCCGCAGATGCGTTGTGCCAGCAAAGCACAGCATTCACCAGATCTAGCAATCTCTCAGCCAGCATAAATTGAGCATGCAATTGCTCTGGATATCTAAGAATAGAATGGAATGGGATGGGATGGGATGGGAATGGGAATAGGAAAATAGAGTAGGAAAATAGAATAGAATAGAATAGAATAGAATAGAATAGAATAGAATAGAATAGAATAGAATAGAATAGAACAGAACAGAATAGAATTCTTTATTGGCCAAGTGTGATTGGACACACAAGGAATTTGTCTTTGGTGCATATGCTCTCAGTGTACATAAAGAAAAATAAAATACATTCATCAAGAATCATAAGAGACAACACAGTGATAGTCAGAGGTTACTAATAAGCAATCAAATCGTACTAAGAAACAAGTAAGACAATATAAATTGTAAAGATACAAGCAACATGGTTATAAGTGGGAAGAGATAGGTACTAGCAAGGATGAGAAGAATAGTAATACAGTCTTAGTAGTTAATTTGACAGTGCTGTGGGAATTAGTTGATTAGCAGAGTGATGGCATTCTGGGGGAAAACTGTCCTTGTGGCTAGTTGTTCTGGTGTGCAGTGCCCTATAGCAGTGATGGCGAACCATTTTTTGCTTGGGTTCCAAGCACACCCATAATGCAATGCCCCCCCCCACGCATGCACGCAGGCCTCACTGAAGCCTTCAGACTTCCGGTAGGCCCATTGGGCAATTTTTTGCCCTCCCCAGGCTTTGTTGGGCCGTTTTCGCCCTCTCTAGGCTTCAGGAAAGCTTCCGGACGGAAGTTCGTTTCCGAACTTCTGGTAGGCCCGTTGGGCCATTTTCACCCTCCCCAGGCTTCAGGAAGCCTCCTGAAGCCTGGGGAAGGCGAAAAATGGCCCAACGGGCCAACCAGAAGTCCAAACTTCCAGTAGGCCTGTTGGGCCATTTTTTGCCCTCCACAGGCTTCAGGAAAGCCTCTGGATCCTGTGGATGGCGAAAAACGGGCCCAATGGGCCTGCCGGAAGTTCAGAAATGAACTTCCGCCAGAGGCTTTCCTGAAGCCTGGGGAAGACGAAAATGGCCTCCCCCTGCCCTCCGGAAGGCCGAAAATCAGCTGGCCAGCGCGCTGGAGCTGACATAGGGCAACACCTCACGTGCCCTCACACGTGCCATAGGTTCGCCATCATGGCCCTATAGCATCATTCTGAGGGTAACCATATAAGCTATGGTTGTCTGCGTTGCAAAATCCATGGTTTATATTTGAATATTTTTTCCCCAAGAAGTCTCAGGAAATCATAGAATGCTGACAAAAAAACATACAAAAAAACGCTAGGTGGAAGGGCTTGCTGAGTCGTTATGACAAAACAAATTTCTCCGTATTTTTGTTCTGTGGGAAAATATGTGAATTGATTGTAGGTGATTTTTCTTTAGAGCCGTGGGAAAACTGATGATCATGGGGTCACAGCCATATTAAAGCACGCGGGTGTTGAAATTAACAAGTCATTCAAATTACATAGGGCTTTTACTGGATGATTAGGAACCTTGCTTGAAATGCATACAGTATATATTATCTCAACAGTTCATTACATATTTACTGTGAACAGGGATTATTTTCTACCCGGCAAATTTCACTGACATTTCAGTCAAATATTACAAATGGAAAGAGGAAAAAAAGTTGAAGTGCAGATAGGAGATCTGCATAACCTTTGTTTACAAGGCTGGTTCTACCGTCTCCAATGTTGGATTGGATTGATGTTGGATTGAGATGACCAAGACCCATCAAACATCCTGATCCAAAGTATGAAAGGAGCATTTAGTTACACTCTTCAAGAGATTTTAACAGGCTGGCTGGCTGGTCAGAGAATGAATGTAAATGCTGCTGCTAATAGGGAAATAAAGATGTGGAATTGTCTTACTTGTTTCTGTCCTCAGGAGGTGAGTCTTCTTTGCCTACTCAAAATATTTACAGGTGAAGAACACTTTATTCTAAGGTGAAATAGATAAATAGGCATAGAGATTACTCTGAAGGAGAGAAGAAAGATCTATTACTAAGGCAATGGGTAGGTAATCATTGCTGAAGCCCAAATAAGGAGGCAGGGTTATAAAAATATCTGACAGGCAGCCCCTAATTCACATGAATGTAAAAATGGGGAGGGAAAGCATTTTAAGAGCCATGGTGGCACATTGGTTAGAATGCAGTATTGCAGGCTAATTCTGCCAACTGCTAGCAGTTCGATTCTCACCGGCTCAAAGTTGACTCAGCCTTCCATCCTTCAGAGGTCAGTAAAATGAGGACCCAAATTGTTGGGGGGAATATGCTGACTCTGTAAACTGCTTAGAGAGGGCTGTAAAGCACTATGAAGCAGTATATAAGTCTAAGTGCTGTTGCTATTCAGATTTACAAGATTTTGTTCCTAAATCCAATCTCAATAAAAGTGGTATTAGGCCTAGATCCGTGATGGCGATCCTATGGCACGCGTGCAACAGGTGGCACGCAGCACCCTCTCTGTGGGTACTTGAGCTGTCGCCCTAGTTCAGCTCCACCATGCATGCACGCACGCCTTCCGCCAGCCAGCTGGTCATTGGGTCTCTGCCGTGCATGCATGGGGGCGGGGCTCATTCGGGGGTGGTTGCGTGCACATGTGCGCGGGGCAGGGCGTGTGGGGGGCGCATGCGCATGTGCGGGAAGCACATGCAGCGGGGGCATGCACCTATGCGCACGGGGCGAGGTGCATGCATGGCCCCCCCACGCGCATTGCATTTGAAGGAATTATTGGATTTCTCCATTTTGAAGATTTTGTATTGTTTCTTGTATTGTGATTGATTTGGGCTACTTAAAATATTAGAGATTAAAAACTAATGTAGTTTAAATGCATTTTGTTTCAAACATTCAAAACAATCTTATAATTTATTTTGTTTTTGTTTAGAAAATATCTATTCATCCTTTCATAAATCTGTCTGTCTATCTGTCTGTCTGTCTGTCTGTCTGTCTGTCTGTCTGTCTGTCTGTCTGTCTGTCTGTCTGTCTATCTATCTATCTATCTATCTATCTATCTATCTAATCTATCTATCTATCTATCTATCATCTTCTCTACACACACACACACACACACACACACACACACACACACACACACACACACACACACACACGTTATGATACACACATATTATCCTAATGATAACAGCAAAAAAATGCTGAGAAACCAAAAACAACTCTACTTGCATGTTATATGTCTACATCTAGCTAGGTGGCAGCACTTAGTCACCTTTGGCTAAGTTTGAACAGTTAAGGGGTACTTGTTGACTATTTGGATGGGCAACTATTAGGAAAGGCCTAGGATTATAGGCTAACCTGAAAAGTCAGCAAAAAGCAAATGTAATTTTATATTATGAAGAAAGTTACATGGACACAATGTCATGAAGATATCAGGAGTGGAGTTCCACT
This sequence comes from Diadophis punctatus similis, assembly GCA_023053685.1. NCBI lineage: Eukaryota > Metazoa > Chordata > Lepidosauria > Squamata > Dipsadidae > Diadophis > Diadophis punctatus. Next base: position 136,493,370 of record JALIGW010000003.1, read on the forward strand.
TAGAGAAGATATCTTCATCTTTTTATATCTCAACACTAAGTCAACTGCTTAACTTACACAATGTATAAATACCCCACTCTATCTTACCGGCACTACTTCCTTTCAAAATTCACATGCTTCCAAGTTATGGTATTATCACTTTTACTGGTGGAATACTCTGAGGAGAAATATTAATATGCTAGTTGTATAAACAAGCTGGATTATTGTCTAGCACAGTGATGGCGAACCTTTTTTGGTTCGCGTGCCAAAGAGGGGGCGTGTGCATGCATGCCCACATCCATAATTCCATGTGCGCCCCCCACTACCGGCATGTGATGGAATGTCCATTTTTCGCTCTCCCCAGCCTTCAGAGCCTTTCTAGGAGCCTTGGGAGGGCGAAAACAGCCTTCCCCACCCCCTCGGAAGTTCTCCGGAGGCCGGAAACATTCCGTTTGATGACTTCCAGTTCAACCGGAAGGCCCGTTTTTTGCTCTCCCCAAGTTCCAGAGCCTTTCCATATTTCCCTGAAATTAGGTCACATTCATTATGCTGCTAGACCCGTGATGGCGAACCTATGGCACGCAAGCTCAGGTCCGGCGCACATGTGCGCGTCGGCCAGCTGGTTTTAGGCCTTCTGGGCCCACTGGGAGTCGGGAAATAGCCTGTTTTCAGCCTCCGGAGGGGGGTGGGGAAGGCCCATTTTTTGCTCTCCCCAAGCTCCAGAGCCTTTCTAGGAGCCTGGGGAGGGCAAAAACGGCCTTCCCCACCCCCCCAGAGGTCCTCCAGAGGCCAGAAACGTTCCGTTTGCTGACTTCCGGTTGAACTGAAGTTCCGGGTTTTTTGCTCTCCCCAGGCTTCAGAGCCTTTCGAAGAGCCTGGGGAGAGCGAAAACGGCTTTCCCCACCCCTTCCGGAGGTTGGAAACAGGCCAACTTGAAACAGGCCATTTCTGGCCTCCGGAGGGCCTCCAGGGGGGTGGGGAAGACCGTTTTTGCCCCCCCAGGCTCTTAGAAAGGCTCTGGAGCTTGGGGAGAGCAAAAAACAGGTCTTCCCCACCCCCTCTGGAGGCTGAAAATAGGCTGTTTCAAGTTGGGAAACGGGCCATTTCTGGCCTCCGGAGGACCTCCGGAGGGGGGCAGGCTGTTTTCGCCCTCCCCAGGCTCCTAGAAAGGCTCTAAAAGCCTGGGGAGAACAAAAAAACGGAACTTCCAGTTCAACCGGAAGTCGTCAAATGGAACGTTTCTGGCCTCCGGAGGACCTCCAAGGGGGTGGGGAAGGCCGTTTTCACCCTCCCCAGGCTCCAAGAAAGGCTCTGGAGCTTGGGGAGAGAAAAAAACGGGCCTTCCTCACCCCCTCCGGAGGCTGAAAACAGGCTGTTTCCCAACTCCCAGTGGGCCCAGAAGGCCTAAAAATCAGCTGGCCGACGCGCGCATGTGCGCCGGACCTGAGCTTGCATGCCATCACGGGTCTAGCAGCATAATGAATGTGACCTAATTTCAGGGAAATATTTTTTGTCATGCTTATAGCAGATGCTATTTGGACCTTTATATATTCATCAGCAAAAAGGACCAAAAAATCATTTAGCATACACAGCAGGCAGCAACTGCATTTCCTATTATAGTGTAATCATTGAAAAAAATGGTATTTCTTCTAGCGCTATCTATTTTTCCTCCCACATGTGCCTCATGTTCATGTTCTAAATACCATAGATACTAGTCTACTATTTTTCTTATGCCTACCATACAGTGATTACATTCCAGCATCCATCCTGTTTAAATACTACAGGAGACATTTCTACTGTAGAGTTGATGCAAAAGCAATTTTTCCCCCTCACATGATTCTGTGCGCATATTCTACAAATACTCTATATAAGGGAATGTTCTTATTGTGTTCTGCTCTGTATGTCTAGTTTTGCCATCCCACCAAAAATATAAATACCGTATTTTTCGGAGTATAAGACACACCGGAGTATAAGATACACCCCAGTTTTTGGGGAGGAAAATAGGGGGGGGGGGAAATCTGCCTACCAGGTATTCATCTGGCTAGCGTCCTTAGTCTGGTCAGCTTCAGCACATTATTTTATCCCCTGGTTAGGACTTAAAAAAACCTTCTTCGGAGGGAGTAGCAATGAAAGAGCCTGCAAGCCAGTAAGAGCTGGGAAGATCGTTAGCACCTGATTAGGGCTAGGAAAAAACTTATTCGGAGCAAGTAGAGCAATGAAAAAAACCCTGCAAAGACTTAGGGCTGGAAAAACATTCTTCAGAGAGAGTAACAATGAAAGAGCCTGCAAGCCAGTAAGAGCTGGGAAGATCATTAGCACCTGGTTAGGGCTAGAAAAAAACTACTTCGGAGCAAGTAGAGCAATGAGAAAAACCGTGCAAAGACTTAGGGCTGGAAAAACATTCTTTGGAGAGAGTAACAATGAAAAAGCCTGCAAAGTAAGAGCTGGGAAGATCTGTTAGCACCTAGTTAGGGCTGGAAAAAAAGCTTCGAAAAAGCTACATTCGAAGTATAAGACGCACCCAAATTTTCAGCCACTTTTAGGGAGGAAAAAGGTGCGTCTTATACTCCGAAAAATACGGTAATATCCACAAAATTTCTGAGGCCAGCCAATGCTCATTTTTCAAAGTAGAAGCAAATACAAAGATAGATATTAGGCAGATGAAGAGTTGAAGAGACAATATGTATGAGAAGCCTGTCTTAAATGTCAGATTTCTAAATGAAAAAAAATCATTTATTCTTCCATCATTAATATATTTTTATTAAAGGACATCTGATTGAGCTAACTTTCAATGAAAAAATGCTTAAGACCTCAACTTTTCCAGTTTAGAAGTCCATTATTTACCACTATATTAAGAGGTTGATTCTCTCACTCTTACTCACTTCTGGGACAGCCTCCATTATTTGAATAGAAAAGCTAGAAGCAATACAGGTAGTCCTCAACTTATGACCACAATTGAGCCCAAAATGTCTGTTGCTAAGTTAAACATTTGTTAAGTGAATTTTGCCCCATTTTACGACTTTCCTTGCCACAGGTGTTAAGTGAATCCCTGCAGTTGGTAAATTAGTAATACAGTGGTTAAGTGAAAGTGGTTTCCCTTTTGACTTTGCTTGTCAGAAGGTTGCAAAAGGTGACCATGTGACCCCTGGACACTGCAACCATCATAAATATGAGTCAGTTGCCAAGCATCTGAATTTTGATCATGATCATGTGACCATGGGGATGCTGCAATGGTCGCAAGTGTGAAAAATGGTCGTAAGTCACTTTTTTCAGTGATATTGTAACTTTGAACAGTCACTTAAATGAACTGTTGTAAGTCGAGGACTACCTGTATTTGAGATCACACTGCTGTTTCTGGAGTGCATGCATGAGGGGGGCCCGTGTGTGTGAACTGAGTAAACAACACAAACTACAAGACTACAACTGGGGGGAAAATCTTGAGTTTAAGGAATCTTCCAGAATAAAAATTCACTTCAGCACTGGCTATAAAGGGTCCATAGAATAGTCTAAGATGAGATCTCCTTTCTGAAAGGCATTCCTTTTAACTTTAGTAAAGAAATAGGCAATAAAAAAGATTAACAAATTATATTAACACACAAATTAAGATTAAAAATAGCTGTAGACTACAAAAGCTTATGCTACACAATAAATCTCACAACACCCTGGTTATTTTTGCTGATTTCTTATAAAATGCTTTGTCTTGTTAATATATTTCATAACTTTTTTAATGAGCACTTTCATGAATTTTTAGTCTAGATATAGTCTTTTGCTAAATCATATGTGAGAAAATATAAGAGAATGAGCTAGCATTTTATTATCTTCTATTTTTACAAATTGATTCTGAATATTTGTCCGGCCATATGAAATGGCTCATTTGCATACTTTTCCTTTACTTGCTGCCTGCTTAATTTGCTTCATAAAATATAGCTGACATTTTTACCTCATTTTTTTAAAATGAAGAGCTTTATTATTTTTCTCTAAACTGCGAGCCCATAATTTCTTTGAAGTGTAAGAAAGCTCAGCACTGGCAAAAAATCAAAAGTAAAATTTCAGATTATTGAAGGATTATGATTTAACTTTAACCATTTTGTAGACACTGTGTCTCCTCATGACTCTGACACATTTGTTCCAGCGTGGCACTGGTTCAAGTAGTTGTTTTAACAGTATTTATTTATTTTATTTATTTTATTTGGAGGTTCTTCTATGCCGCCCTACTCCCTGAGGACTCAGGGCGGCGTACATTTTAAGAAAACAACCAACCAAATCATTAAAAAATAATTTAAAAAACAATTTAAAACACCTATAACACCAAACATACATGGGGAAGACATCAGATGTAATGTTGTCTCAGAATCACCCTGCCTGCAGGAAGAGCCATGTCTTAATGGCTTTTCGGAAGGCCAGCAAGATGGGGATAATACGGATAAGATGCAGTGTGGCCTTTGTTCACATATTGAACCAAGTTGTAATATGGTTTGATCTTATCTTAGTGTGTTATGCCAAAAACTGAAGCAGCGTGGTTTACAATCAATGGCTTTTGATGAACACTGCACATGAACTTAACCTATGTTATTTATCCAATGTATCCCAGTTAATAATAAACCACAGCATGTCATGAGGCATGAACTAGGAAGAAGGTTCATCTGTTGATTTTGCGTCTCTTTGATAGCCAGCCATGCACAAACTTTTTCCACCGCCCTTTTCTTCCCAGAAATAAGGCTACAAGGGTAAACATCCCCCAGGTTACGTTCATAATATTTAGGTTAAGCATTTAACAAATTAATTTGCCTCAACAATTCTTTGCAAACACGATATCCAAATCAATCTAAACTCCAGATTGTAATGTCGGGGCAGGAAGGCAGCTGTCACAGGTAAACTGCTGACACCAAACAGTTAATAAATGTCTAAAGTTAGAGCCGATTCTTTCCCAAGCCTCCCGCTCTTGGATCAGAGTTTCTAATAGCCTCAGGCAACGTTGCCAAAGGCGCTGACAGGCATTAGCAACATCAGAACTCAAGGCACTGGAACCGATCTAGTCTGGCATCCGGTTCTCCCAGCAGACAAGCCAACATCTCTGAAAATCCAGAGCAGAACATGAACGTAAAGGGCACTTCCCGTGCCTGTTTTCAGTAACTGCTGATTCATGCCTGGGAAAGCCCAGGGAAATGAATAAAAATGCCCTGGCAAGCATCGGGAGAGACGACCACAGAGGGGCTCTAGAAGCCCGATTGCGTCAGCAGAGGTCGGGCAACCCTGATAGCAAAGCCATACCAGAAAAACAGACTTTTCTTATAGCGGTTTGGCCGCGGTGAAACTTGAAAACCCTTAGTAGTGGCTACGGTTGAATTAAAATAAAATAATTAAAAGGGGGGGGGGAGCAATAATTACAACAGCAGCAGCAGCACGGCGCTCAGTTTTCTCCACGAGTGTGGACCTTGTCCCTTTCCCTTCCCGCGCAAATTTGCTAAACCATAACCGCGGCGAGTGTACCCGGGAGGGTGGGGAAAGGCACTTCCCTCCCTCTCTAGGCTCTGACGGCCGGGGCGACACTGAGGAGACCGAGAAGAGAAATGGGTTCTGGCCGTTGCCGAGAGACGAGGAGGAGGAGGAGGAGGAGGCGGTGGCAGACTGGCCTTCCTGCGGGTCTCTGCAATCCATCCCCGCCTGCACGTGGCCCGCTGCAGCCCGGGATAAGGAGAGCGTCTTTTGTTTGGCGTGTTGCGTTTCGGAGAATCCCTACATGGCGGGGAGGGAGGAAGAAACCCTCCGTACACATATTGGCCGTCCGGATCTGGCAGCCATGGTAAAAATAAGACAAATGAAGAGAAAACAAAGAAAGGTGTTTGAGGAAAGCGTCTGCGTGACTGCCAGGGCCCAGAAAAAGAAAGTTATGAGTATGCATTATTATTATTATAGAACAATATTCCTCCTCCTGCCCCAAGATCGTTCAGCTCCCATCCTGATTGTGTTATTATATCAACCTTTGGGTCAGGGTGGTGGGTGAGCCCTTGTAAGATTTTGATTTGACAATGGTTCTTTTGTTCAGCTTGATTAATATTTTATAACCTTGTAAAATTGTATACATTCTGATATTTTGTTCCGGTCTTTGCGAAAAAGTAGACATTTGTTATTATTTATACTGTCTGAGATCATAACTCATAATGTGTCTAAGATCATGACATATAGTTATAGCAATTTTTGATATTTATTTTGGTTAAGCCAGTTATACCACCTGTCCCAAGTTTTATAGAATTCAAAGTCATCTTTATCTTGCATTTCCAGTGACATCCTACTAAGTTCTGCACATTCAAATACTTTATTAATGAGATTTAACATAGTTGGGATTTTTTCAGTTTTCCAAATCTGTGCATATATAATTCTTGCGGCTGTTGTAATGTGTAGAATTATATATCTGTCTTCGTTCGTCATTTTTTCCCTGAAGATACCTAATAGGAAAAGCTCCGGCTTTAGGGGGATCGTTTTTGAAGTTATTTGTTCAAGGCAGTTTTTGATCTTAATCCAAAAGTTTTTCGCTTTGGGGCAGGTCCACCATAGATGGTAGTATGTTCCTATACCTTCTTTACACTTCCAGCACTTTGGGGAAAGTTTCGGGAACATTTTTGCCAATCGTGCTGGAGGAAGGTGCCACCGGTAAAACATTTTGTATATGTTTTCTTTGTATGGTATCGCCAGTGTTAGTTTATAATTTATAGACCAAATTTTTTCCCATTCGTTTAAATTAATTGAATAACCAAAGTTTTGAGCCCACGCAATCATCGAGCCTTTCACCACCTCTTCAAATAGATTATATTGGAGTAGGAAATTATATAGTTTGGAAGTCATTTTTTGGTCCTTGCCCATTAATATTCTATCTAAGTCACATTTTTTTTGAAATCCGTATTTTATTTTATCTTTATTGTATTTTGATTTGACCTGTAAATAGTGCCACCAATCAAGGTCTATTCCTTTTTCTTTAAGTTCTTGTTTTGAGAACATCTCATTGTGTTCATCTAGGAGTTGTTGATATGTTATAATCTTATTTACGTCTAAAAGGTTCGGGTATATAATTGCTTCAGTTGGTGATATCCATTTTGGAACACTTGTATAGTGGTCCTTCCTTATTGTTAGCCATGTGTCTAATAGGTTCTTTCTTATATAATGTCGGCGGAAATATGTATGTGTTTTATAGGTGTCCCCCCATAAGAAGGCGTGCCAACCTATCTGCAAATCGAAACCCTCTAGAGTTAGTATCCTTCTGTTTTTGAGTGTGATCCATTCCCTCATCCAATTGAGTGTAGCAGATTGGTGGTATAGTTCCCAGTTAGGGAGACCAAATCCTCCTCTCCTCCTATGGTCTTGAAGAAGTTTCAGTTTGATCCTCGCTTTTCTTTTGGCCCATATGAATTTATGAATCATTTTATTTAAATTTGAAAAAACTGTTTTGTTCAACTTTATTGGAATTACCTGGAATAGAAATAAGATCTTGGGTAAGATGTTCATTTTAATTGTCGCGATTTTACCCATAAATGATAATTGAAGTTTTGACCATCCGTCAAGGTCCTTACTAATTTTCTGTATTAGTTTTATATAATTATCCTCCTTTAATGAACTACATCTTGCGGTGAGCCATATCCCAAGATATTTAACTCTTTTTACTATTTTCATGCCCAATAAATTTTCCAATTTGATATTTTGTTTTGGTGTCATGTTTTTAGTTATTATTTTTGTTTTTTCCTTATTAATTTTTAGGCCTGTAAGGCCTTAAGCTCTCTGTAACCTCACCCCCACCTGTCTTTACAAACACGGAGGAGATTTCAACACAGGAGGTAGCCATTTCCCCGGAACTATTGATCAGCAAACTCAGACGGCAGAGACGAAGAGGTAAAAGGGCGGGAATTTTAAATAGACTAAGGAATAAGGGAATTAAAAAAACTCCGCTCCCTTCAATCTTTCTTACCAATTTACGTTCCCTTGCTAACAAGATGGATGAAATACTTCTTTTAAACAGATGCAATTCTGATTTTCACAACGCATCTGCCCTATGCTTTATTGAAACCTGGCTAAACGAGGAAATTGATGACAATAGCATGCATGTACCAGGGTTTCAGATACTTCGAGCAGACAGGATTGCAGAATTATCAGGGAAAAAACGGGGAGGAGGCTTATGTATATATATCAACAACAGATGGTCTCAGGACATAACTATAATACAAAAATTCTGTGATGAAAACTTGGAATCCTTACTTATTAACTGCAAACCATTTTACTCTCCACGTGAGTTCTCCTCATGTCTACTAATTGCGGTTTATATTCACCCACAAGCCTCTGTAAAAAAGGCATTAAGAACTCTAGCTGATCAGATTATGGAGGCTGAAGCCAAATACCCCGATTCACTGGCCATTGTTTTGGGAGATTTAAACAAGGCAAACTTAAGGACAGAGCTACCAAAATACTTTCAGCATGTCAATTGTCCCACCAGAGGCAAGAATACCTTAGACCACTGCTACACAACACTAAAAGATGCTTATCGGTCCTTACCACGAGCAGCTGTGGGCCACTCTGATCATTGCATGATTCACCTTGTACCTGCTTACAGACAAAGATTTAAAGCCACAAAACCAACAATTAAATCAGTGAGGACTTGGATTGAAGAGGCAAAGTTAAAGCTACAGGCTTGCTTTGACTGCACAGACTGGAATATTTTTGAAGATACCTCTGCAGACCTGGATGAACTCACAGATACTGTAACATCATATGTCAGCTTCTGTGAAGACCTATGTGTACCAACCAGGAACTTGCGAATATACAGTAACAATAAACCTTGGTTCACAGCTAAACTTAAGCAGTTACGTCGTTCCAAAGAGGAAGCCTACAGAAAAGGTGATAGAATGCTGTACAATCAGGCCAGAAATGTATTAACAAGGGAGATCAGAGCAGCAAAAAGAAACTACTCTGAAAAGCTAAGGAACCAGTTCTCAACAAATGAACCAGCAAACATGTGGAAAACTCTTAAAAACATCACTGGCTACAGCAAACCACCTTCCCAAGCTGAAGGAAATCAGCAACTGGCAGATGATCTGAATGTGTTCTACTGCAGGTTTGAAAGGAAACTACAGCCACCTATCCCCACAACCTCCATCCCAGACACACCAACAACAGCCAAACCTCCTACAACTGAACCCATCGCATTGGGTTCACAACCCCTGGTGATCACAGAAAAGGAAGTGCAAGATCTATTTCACAGACAGAAGCCAGGAAAAGCACCAGGTCCAGACAAGATAACTCCTTCTTGCTTAAAAGTCTGTGCTGACCAACTGGCCCCCATCTTCACCCAAATCTTCAACAAGTCACTGGAGATATGCCATGTTCCTTCTTGCTTCAAACACTCCACTATCATCCCAGTGCCGAAGAAGCCCTCCATCAAGGAACTGAATGACTACAGACCAGTTGCTCTAACATCTGTAGTTATGAAAACCTTTGAAAGGCTAGTGATGTCCCACTTGAAAACCATCACGGATCCACTGTTAGACCCCCCTGCAATTTGCATACCGAGCAAATAGATCGACAGATGATGCTGTTAATATGGCTTTGCACTTCATCCTACAACATCTTGAATCTCCAAATACCTATGCAAGGGTCCTCTTTGTAGACTTTAGTTCAGCATTCAACACCATCATACCGGACATTCTTCTAACTAAACTAAATCAGCTAGCGGTACCTGAACAACACACTTGTAAGTGGATCACAAGCTTCCTAACAGAAAGGAAGCAGCAGGTGAAGCTAGGCAAAATCACATCAGATACCTGTACAATTAGCACAGGGGCCCCCCAAGGCTGTGTACTCTCACCACTTCTCTTCTCTCTATATACCAATGACTGCATCTCAAATGATTCATCTGTTAAACTACTGAAGTTTGCAGATGATACAACAGTGATTGGCCTCATTCGAGACAACGATGAAACCGCATACAGACGGGAGGTTGAACAACTAGCCTTGTGGTGCGACCGGAACAATCTGGAACTGAACACACTCAAAACTGTAGAAATGGTGGTAGACTTTAGGAGAAACCCTCCCATCCTGCCACCTCTTACAATACTAGACAACACAGTATCAACAGTAGAGACCTTCAAATTTCTAGGTTCCATCATATCTCAAGACCTAAAATGGTCATCTAACATCAAAAACGTCATCAAAAAAGCACAACAAAGAATGTTCTTTCTGCGCCAACTCAGGAAGCTCAAATTTCCCAAGGAGCTGCTGATACAGTTCTACAGAGGAATTATTGAGTCTGTCATCTGCACCTCTATAACTGTCTGGTTTGGTTCTGCAACCCAACAAGACAGACACAGACTTCAGAGAATAATCAGAACTGCAGAAAAAACAATTACTGCCAACCTGCCTTCCATTGAGGACCTGTATACTGCACGAGTCAAAAAGAGGGCCGTGAAAATATTTACTGACCCCTCACATCCTGGACATAAATTGCTTCAACTCCTACCCTCAAAACGTCGCTATAGAGCACTGCACACCAAGACAACTAGACACAAGAACAGTTTTTTCCCGAACGCCATCACTCTGCTAAACAAATAATTCCCTCACCACTGTCAAACTACTTACTAGGCTGCATTACTACTACTATTAGTTTTTCTCATCATTCCTATCACCCATCTCCTCCCACTTATGACTGTATGACTGTAACTTGTTGCTTATATCCTTATGATTTATATTCATATTGATTGTTTCCTGATTGCTTACTTGAACCCTATGACAACCATTCTTGACAAATGTATCTTTTCTTTTATGTACACTGAGAGCATACACACCAAAGACAAATTCCTTGTGTGTCCAATCACACTTGGCCAATAAAGAATTCTATTCTATTCTATTCTATTCTATTCTATTCTATTCTATTCTATTCTATTCTATTCTATTCTATTCTATTCTTAAAAATTTCTAAAAATCTCCACATTCTAAGTTTCCCGCCTCGCAATGGTGAAAGAGAAGCAAGAGACTTTCAACATACCGATGTCATATCAAGATGCTGATGATAAAAATGGTTGTGTACTATCAACTTATCAGTAGGATGGTGTCATATTGACAGTGTCCAAATTATTGAAAAAAAAACATCCCTGATTCAGGAAGAAAAAGAATCCTGGAAATGTATGACTTTAATAAATTCCCATCAACTAAGAAAACAAATATTCTAATGATGACAAAGTGACAACATTTTTAAGAAGCCTAAATTCTAGTTGCTGTATCAGGTTCAAAAACAATATTGTCTTGTTAGAAAAGCTACAGAAAAAAAATCCCCTACAAGGAATGACTATTTTTTTTTAACAAAGGTAGTAGTACCGGTAGATGATCTGCTAAAAGTCAATGAAGCCTTGTGCAGGATAGAGAATGTAGACAGATTTTGTGTGTTTTAATGGAAACCAAAGAGATTTAAAACTGATTTTTAAAAAGTGCACAATTCACTGAAAAGTTTGGACAAATTCACAGAAAGCTGGATTATCGGTGGTTACTATTCTTGATGGCTGTGTACTATTGCCAGGATCAAAGTCAGCATGCCATAAATAGCTGCTGCTTGAAAGCGATAGTGGAAGAGTGTAGTACAGGGGTGTCAAACTCAAGTCCCGCGGGCCGGATCCAACCCATTGGGTGCTTAGATCTGGCCCGCGGGGCCGCCCTGGAAACAGCAAAGGACCGGCCCGTGGTGTCTGCCAGTGAAAATGGGCTCCCAATCTCCGTTTTCGGCTGGGATGGCCTCCTGCAACCCTCTGCTAGCGGAAATGGAGCTCGGGAGCACTCGGGCCACCACAGGTGTCCCTGACACGAGTGATGTTACATTGGCCATACCCACCCCAGCTCCCCAGCTCCCCAAGGTCAAACACAACCCTGATGTGGCCCTCAATGAAATCGATTTTGATACCCCTGATGTAGTAGTTGGCCCCCGTATTGCTTCCAGGATTAGTCCTTTGATCCAGCAGTGATTTCCTTATGTTTCTGTACATTCTTGTGCTCCTTTGTTTTATTTTACTAAATATTAAGCCTTGAAAAGGAAGAAAGACAACTGACATCCTGGCAGCTTGATTGCCCTTTAACCATTTCTGTAACACCGCCAAGAAAAGCACACAGATGAATCAGCAAGAGTCAGGACCAGCTGAGGAAATTCTTTCTTATTTTAAACATCTAGTTTATGTATAAACATTCCATCCGGAGACTACTTTCAAAATATGTCAAATTTGATAATAAAGGCTCTGTGTCTCCTAAATTTAAACTGCTTCCCTAAATATTGTCTAGTCGATTCTTGGCAAAAACCAAAACTATGTTTTTTCCAAGAGTGGTCCCTGTTTGGCCTATATTGCTGCAGGAGCCTCCTTTTGTTAGGAACATTTTTGCTGTCAACCAGAAAAAGGAGGATCAGTAAACAAGTGGCAAGAAGTTTATAAAAACAGCAAACCAAGAGACACATTTAGAAAATCCTCCAACCCCCTTCAAATGTTGCCTTCTAAAAAAAATTCTTGGGCCAAATTTCAACGTAGCTTTATAAACAATGGCATATAATTCTCAAAGGTCACATAGTATAATTTTAAAGAGTTCAGGTTGTAAGTCGTATCCAGCAATTTCCTCTGCTGCTTTTAATTAAGGGTTTGCTAAAGTACAACATATTCATATGGTTATAAACATAAATTGCACAGTTAAAGTAATCTTGCATGCCTGAACAACGTTATTGTAACTGTAATATAAAATAAATCGCAGCTTTACCATGTCAGATGATCTGCTACTCCACTGATAATTTTTCAGACACAATAAAAAGCTTTGTCATTTTCTTTTCTTACCATACATTTGGAAACATACTAGTATGTATAAATGTCTAGGGCAGAAATTAATTTATGATAGAGGCATTTGTACTAGCTGACTAATTTGAAAGGCAGAATGTTTTTTTTTTTGTAAATTATATTTTGTTAAAGTAATTAAACACAGGCTGTGTCCACATACTTATCAGGAGTCAAATTTGAATTGAAGATTTTTTATTAAGAAAAACATGATTGACTATAACCTTACACATAGCATCTTTTATTAGTATTAGACAAACTTGCATGAATTATATTTGCAATTAGATGGACACTGAGAAAATTTGGGGAAAAGATGATCTCAGCTGAAAATCCCAGTATTCGTTTTGGGAAAAGTGGTTCATTTATATAAATAAAAATGTAACTGTTCGTTTGGGAATGATCTAAGATCTCCGAAAGTACTTCACCGATTGCTTTGAAATTTTGACACAACGTTGCATCCCAATACGAGAGTGTTTTTATATACCTATATTATATAGATGTCACACCTGTCACAGGTAAAATATGATTTTGTTGAAAACCAGCGCCCTCTGCTGAACACATGCTGTACTAATTGACTATTCCCTTCCAACGTTTCTGAGCCAGGCTGAGGGAAATAAGGGAATAGAATAGCAGAGGCTTTTATGGGGAAACCATGACATACCTGCTGAGAGGACGCTGACCCCCCCATCACGTGACCCTGGTAAGTACCTCAGAGAAATAAAGGGATAAGATAGCAGAGGTTTAAACACAATTTAAACCTCCAAAAATAATAGGGGTGGAATTGCCATCAATGTTTACCATAATTCTGAGATGTTAATGATCATAAGGTTGCCTGAATAATACCACCCACCATGACATGCCTGCTGAGAGGAGGCTGACCAATCCCCCATCGCGTGACCCAGGCAAGTACCTCAGAGAAACAAAGGGATAAGATACCAGAGATTTAAACACAATTTAAACCTCCAAAAATAAAGGGGAGAAAAATTGACATCAATGTTAACCATAATTCTAATATGTTAATAAGCATAAGGTTGCCTGAATTGTATAATTAAAACTAAATGAAGTAATTGAACATTTTATTACATGCAATTCCCACTGGAAATTCTTCATTCATTCTGCTTAAATACCATTGAATCGATAAAGACCATTGTCAGTTACAACCATAAACATGTGACATTAAACATATTAGAAACGTGCGCTTTCTCCTTTCTTTCCCATTTAAGCAGACAGCCATAGCAACTCGTGGCTGGGTACGCTAGTAATACTATAATTTTACAATGTATAATTTGACTAAGATTTATTGTAACGTTATTGTACTTGGTCATTGGGGTAGTAGGAGGACTTGCCTGTCTCGTTCCTCGTGTCTTCTCCAGGGTGATGCTTTTCCGGATACTTTTCCGTGCAGTACTGCGGTTGGCGGTGTTGCAGTGGTAGCCTTCGGGCCCGGTTCAGAGCACTCTTATCACCCAATGACCTGGCTTCCCACACCGAAAGCAAAGCATTGGACCACGCGCCGGGCCCAATCTAACAGGCATTGTTGTGGAGGATGGTTGAACAGTTATTTGTGGTTGTGGGCCTGTTCATGTAGGTGGGTCCGGCATTCACTGTCTTCTAGCAGGCTATGCCAGCCTCGTCCAATCATCTCGTCTAAATTCTGCATCAATCTCGGTTGCTGCCTGTACCCGAGCAGCCAGACGAGGCAGCAGACCATGAGACCTGATGTAACTGCCGATCTAAGCCTGCTTTAAATTGGTGGACCAATAATCTCTCCAGCCAGCCCCGCACCTTTCCTGCTAACCATTGGAACTCCTGGATATATTCCACTACTAGTCTACCCCGTTGCTGCGCAGCTAACAGCTCCCCCTCTGCCTGTTGTACCCTCGGAGTGTCTTCGAAGCATTCTTGTAATGCTGATAAGAACAGGCCAACATCGCCCAGCTCTGCTGCATGGTCACTGTACAAATCAGCGACCCATTCAGCCGCCTTGCCTTCCATGACAGCTGCCACAGCCGTCACCATGGCCCATTGTGAGGAGTATAAATGTCTGAACTTGTCCAGGTGATCGATGACTTGGCCCAAAAACAGGGCCACCCTATCAGGGCTACCATCAAACGACGCCTTCATGGCTGGGGGTTCCCAATGAACCATTGGGCCTGGCCCTCCAACCGGCCAGGAACTAGGGACGAGTGTCATGTCCCATGGGTGTTCTTCGTGCCTCATATTGGATCCGTTGGTGAGGGGTGGTGTCTACGGGCCTTCTTTGGGCCCCTGGCCGGTTCTCTAAACCAGCATACCCTGGCTCTGACACCTCCTCCCCTGGGAGGTGTGTCCCTCCGGCTGCCTGGGGTTCTGCTGTCCTCCTCCAGCCAGCCCCAGAACTAGGGCTCTGAAAACCCCCCGGCCTGAACATCTCACGTAATATATCCAGGGTCTGGCTCCCCACCGCAGTGGAATAACTCTACTCATCCTCCAATATACGTCTCTCCCTCCACTGGGCAAAATAGCTTTTAGAAGGTGTGAGCGCAGAGGGAACCTGGGGGGGATTTCCATAAGCACCCAGCCCTGAGAAACCCCGCCAACAGCAGCCTAGAACCCCCGCTGTTCATTGCATCTGCTTGCCATCCTCCCCCACCTCACCAACTCCAACATCTGCATCCTCTTTCTGGGGCCCTCGCTCCTTTGGCCTCACATCTGGCCCTGGAGACAACGATGGCAATATCTCTGGGGTAGCTTCTGTTGGCACCATCAACTCCTCAGCCAACCTTTCATCCATACCCAACTGCGTACCTTCTGCCACAAGCACTGGAATCAATAAAAGTGATGCTGACAACCTGTCAGGTTCCGGATCCATGCAACAAGAAAACACTCAACAACCAAGGAACAGGGTTGTAGCTATTTATCGTCAGTGTTCTGGCATGTACTCACAGTCACTCAATGTAATGAAATAAAATGTTGTCAGCGTCGGTTTGCTAGTGCACCCACCACCGCTTTTAAACTACCGCGCTCCACCCTGTGCGCCCGCCTATCAGCACCCCTCCTCCCATTAAGCAATTAGTTGGGAAACTTCACAAGCCATGATTAGGAGGCTAAAATCTTTTCCCACGCAGCTGGGCTGTTGTCCAAGTGGGCCTCTCAGCTGAGCTGCCTCCTGACGACGCCCGCGCAGCAGCAATTGGAGTTCAAGCAATAGCAACTGGAGGTCAGGCTGAACGCATTCCCCTCCCGGGTGTTTCCCCTGCTGGAATGGCAGCCATGACGCTTCGGGGCTGACATTAGCTTGGTTCAGGATCAGTGGTGGGTTGCTACCGGTTCGGACCGGTTTGTGTGAACCAGTGGCGGAAATTTGGCCACGGTCGCTGAACTGGTAGTGAAGGTAAGAGAAACCCATCCCTGTTCAGGATATTCCCTGTTTCCTAACTGAACTATAGTTGACTCTGTCCATGTGTTGTGAGTTCAAGGAGTCTTCATTGTGTCTTCTGACTTCTGGTTGATGTTCATGGATGTGCTCTGTTAGTCTTCTGAATATTCTCTTCTATTCTCGTAGTATGAAGCTGTTCCAGTTGGAACAAACCAATTTCTCCAGTTCGAAACTCTGCTATTTCATCCCCATCTTAATTTGCTTCATATGTAGAAGTCTGCCCTGGTTTGTTTTTGGTATCCCTGTTAAATACTAGGATGAGTATCCTAGTACTGAGTTGAATGGCAAAAGATGAACATCCATTTTTTTGTTAAATTTTGTTAAAATAAAACAAAAATAAAAAGAGTGTTCAAACTTGAGTGAGATCAGTGAACTAACATTCTCATTGATTTAAGAACAGATTGTTGGTATCGTGGCAGTTTCTCATTGATCCAATGTGAACAATTTATCTCAGTAAAATGCAATTCAATATTATATATTGAACTTATAGGCTAGAACCTGTAGCAATCCATTTTTCACCCTTGTAACAATCCCAAAATCATTTGTTTTCTTGAAAATAGACTTGATGCACTTACAGAAAGGAGCAGAAAAATGCAGTCAACCCATCGCCTCCACTGACATCACCACCATGCCCTTAATTGCCCTCAAGGTTTATCAATCCATCCAGGAATTAATGAATAAAATATATTCATTATGATGATGCCATGCCATTATGATGATGCCATGGCCTGCAAAAAGTTTACCCACCCCTTTATACATTCCTGCCCATAAATCCCATTTATCTATCCTATGTATTTAATATATTCCCATATAAGTGATATTCCTTTCATCATCCCTAAAAGCTTTTGAATCTGACCAGGGCTAATCCATGTGAGCAGTGAGAAATCAGTATTTCAATATTTCTGTGCTACCGGTTCCACTATAAGCTTAGACTGACTTTTCTTGTGATGCTACTACTGATAGTTATTTTTGCCCATTACCATTTTCATTTTATAAAGGCCAGTGCCCTTTTTCTATACCACATTATCTACCACACACACATACACATCAGAGTGGTGAGTTTCCTTAGGCTAGTTTTATAGTACAAAAGATTCCTAGCAGTCATTACCAACTAAGTTGTAAATGTCAGAAATTGGTCTCTGTGTGAGGCATTTTAAACATCATGGATACCAAGAATTCCTCCCAAAGCCAAACCAGGTCCCTTTAAATGCATGAACTTTGCAGACACAAATATAAACAGGTAGGAAAAGGCCAGAAGGTGGATCTGAGCCACAAATTAACAAGAAAATGTTTTCCTTCTCAGATTTTGTTTCAGAGCTAACAATCTGTCTCAATTACAAGGTGTGTGATGAGACCATCTTAATCTAAACATCTTTAGAAAATTGAGTTATATTGTTTATAAAGATGAGACTGTATGATTCAGCATATGTTTAATATGATGTTTTTAAATCAAGGCGATAAGTTCAAATGTATATTGATAATGGGAAGAATTTAACTGGGATCCTCGGAGCAATAGAGCCAGCCTTTATGACAGAGCGCACAGTGCCCCAGCCTTGAAAGAGGCAGTAATGTGCTCCCGCCTCAAGAGACCCTCCTTGTACATAATGGTTTGGGATATCTATGGATGAGCCCTCAACCTTCCTGTTTAGGAAGAAGGTTGTTGAGAAGGTAGTCAGTCTGCAGCTGATAAGGACCTTTGAGGAAGGATTATCTAGACCCATTTCAGACCGGTTTCTGGCCAGGATTAGTACTGAGATAGCTTTGGTTGTGCTTGTTGAATTGTGACGGAGCTGGGGTGGTGGTTCTGTATTCAAAGCCTTTATTGTCATTGTACATCATGTATACAACGAAATTGGTTATCCATCCTCAATCTCTTAGTGGCTTTCAATAACATCAACCATGGCTTCCTGGCTTCCTTGTGAGCTGGCTTTGTGGGTTGGGAATTGTGAACACCAGTTTATTGTAATTCTCTTCCTTTCCCTGGGGTCGCTTCTAGTCAGTGTTAATTGGCTGCAAGGGGTTGTCCCCTATACCCCATACTTGTCAGGTTCCATGGGGTACCATTCTCTCTCCTCCTTGCCAACAGGTACATGAAACTGCTAGGTGAGTTCATCTGCCATTTTGGGGTTCAGTAACAGTATATTGTTGATACCCAATTATATCTTTCAACTCTAGGATGACCAAGTGAGGCTATCAAATTCTACCCATGTACCAGGAGGCTGCTTTGGTATGAGTGGGGCAGGGGTGGGTTCCATTTACCTTTGCCACCGGTTCACATCACGTGCAATTTGGCTTCCGCGCATGCTCAGAAGCAGGAATCCGCCCAAAACACAGCTGAGGAGCTCATCAGCTGTGCTTCGGGCAAAGAAATAAAAGTCAGTATTAACCGGCGGGAGGGCTCTTTTCAAGCAGCGGAAGGGGAAAAATTAGCAAAAAAAGCCTGAAAAAAAGATGGCGGCACGCACAGACTGGCACCGACAGTGACATCACCAGTGGGTCGCTACTGGTTTGGGCGATCCGGTCCGAACCAGGAGGAACCCACCCCTGGAGTGGGGAGGAACCATCTCCAATCCTACCAAGACTGAGTGGCTTTGGGTGTTTGAACCACTCGAACCATCCAGATGTGGGAATATTTCCCCATGCAAGGGTGGTATACTATTTGGGAGTTTTCCTGGACTCACAACTCCTGCTTGAAGAGCAGGTGGCAACTGTGTTCAGTTTCATCTGGTGTGCCAGTTACACCTTTTCCTAGATTGCGCGGGCAGGGGGGGCTCCAGACAGTCACTCATGCCATAGTCACTTCACAGCTTGACTACTGCAAAGTGCTTTACATAAGGCTGTCATTGAAAATCAGAAACAGAAACTGCAGCTCTCAGATTGCAGCGACAGGGGCAGTGATGGGCATAGCTCGGTCAACTTGGTGGTCAGTTTGCTTCCAGATGTGATTCAAGATGCTGGTAGCCGTGTATAAAACTTTACATGGCATAGGGCCTGGTTACTTTAGGGACGACTTCAGTGGTGGAATTCAATTTTTTTACTAACGGTTCTGTGGGCGTGGCTTGGTAGGCGTGACATGGCATGGCATGGCTTGATGGGCGTGGCTTGGCTTGGTGGGCGTGGTAGAGGAAGGATACTGTAAAATCTCCATTCCCTCCCCACTCCAGGGGAAGGATACTGCAAAATCCCCATTTCCTCCCGATCAGCTGGGACTCGGGAGGCAGAGAATAGATGGGGGCGGGGTCAGTCAGAGGTTGTCAGGCAGTGATTTTATATTACCTGTTACATGTATATGCAGGGAGCTGCATCCCTATCAAATATAATGGTTTATTCCTGAGCACGTGATTAATATGTTCCTAGTACGCATGTGTACATTCCTTTCTATGATCCGTCCTTCTAT
The DNA here is from genome assembly GCA_023053685.1 of Diadophis punctatus similis. NCBI lineage: Eukaryota > Metazoa > Chordata > Lepidosauria > Squamata > Dipsadidae > Diadophis > Diadophis punctatus. Next base: position 136,513,000 of record JALIGW010000003.1, read on the forward strand.
TTCAGCTTCTGTAAGAAGCAAGACGTGTTTTTATAGCTAAAATGTGATTAATGAGAATTTATTGTTTTTGTACCGAAATAAATATTTTCTACTTAGAACTTTAAACTGCGGTTTCTTTTCTAATGTCAGAGTTCCAGGAAAAGATCTATTTCGCCTCTGATGAGAGTTATTCTTATCTGTCAGAGGTAGTATTTAACAGTTCTCCAAAATACTCAAAATTTCCACTACCGGTTCTCCAGAACTGGTCAGAACCTGCTGAAACCCACTTGTCTGGACCACTTGTCTCCCATTGTATCTGATCAGCCGGTTCCATCTGGCAGGTTGGTGTGCTCCAGGTTCCATCGATTAAAAAGAGCCATCTGTCTGGACCTTAGAAATGCCTTCTCTGTCGCAGAGCCTGCCGTCTGTAACGAGGTTCCTCCTGAAATTCAAATGGCTCCCACCTTACACATATTTCAAAGGGCTCTTTGCCCAGGCCTTTAGTGAGGATGACTGATGCCTCCTTCTTCCTTTCTGTTTTCCTCTGGGTTTGTTTTCTTTGCCATTGTTATTCTCTCATCTTATGCTGTTCTGTGGTTTTGGGTATTGTTTTTTGTTCTTAAATATTTTTTAAAAAAAATTGTAAAACCCCTAGAGTTACTGGGAGTCAGGCAGCATATATATTTAATAAATTATTATTATTATCTGTTCACAACAATATGAAGTCACAGTTGCCAGTTCTTTAGTTCAGTGACCCCCAACCTTTTGGGCTCCAGGGATTAGTTCCATGGGGGATGTCCCAAAGGTGCTTTTTCAGGAGGCAACTGGACTTCCTTGTTTTTCTTTGAAGTTGTTTCGCTTTTCATCCAAGAAGCTTCTTCAGCTCTGACTGGATGGTGGGGAATGGAAGGATTTATACTATACTTGCAAACAGCTGGTCATTTTCAGTCTTTTAGTGAGTAGTTAATGTCACCTGGAGGCTTATCTGTGTCATCAGGGTCAAAGAAAATTCAAAGAAAAACCAGAAAGTCCAGTTGCCTCTTGAAAAAGCATCTTTTGAGACAACCATGACTTGGATGACTGAGAATCTCCGTAGACATCCATGGAGGATGGTTTTTCCACAGACCGGGGAGTGGTGGGGGTGGTTTTGCATGCTGCCTGGATCCTGCGCGTGTGCAGGTGGGGCTTCACTCATTTCAGAGGTGGTATTGAGCCGGTTCGGACCGGTTTGGGCGAACCGGTAGTAGCAACCTGTGGGTGGGGGTGGGCCTGCCCACCCGCCCCGGGGTATGACGTCCTATTCAGCCACGTTTTCAAGACGCGCGCATGCGTGCAAGCTGCGCGAGTAAGCAAAGCGCAGAAGGCACGCATGCAACCAAAGCGAGCATGCGTGTGCGCTCACATTTTCGGTGCTGGGTGAACCGGTAGGGAAATTTTGTGAATCCCACCTCTGGCTCACTTACACGGCCCGGTTCCTAGTGGGCTGCGGACTGATGGCAGTCCGCAGCCTGGGGCTTGGGGACCCCTGCTTTAGCTCATGTAAGCCTCAAATTATGGTGGTGATGTATTTGTATGTTGAGAACATACACAGGTAGCTTAAATCCTATTATAGTCAATAAAAAAACAATTGCAGAAATTGCTCAATAACTACTACTTTTTGCTGTTGAAAGGCCCTTGTTTTCATGCATACATTGCTTTGTTTTCATGCATACGTTTGCTTTGTTTTAACTTAGAAGGCTTTGGATTAGTCCAATGGACATTAAATTAAGATTCTGTTGAAACAATTCTTCCAGTAAGGTACAATCAGCAGCTGTGCACAATGAAGTGCTGAATCAGATTTATTAGCCCAAAGGGCAGGGTTATTAACACTCTTCTGGGTTGTTTCCAGTGGCACCATTCCAGCCATGCAAAGTGTCTTCCATTTGCGGAAATTCTGTTTTTAGCCTTTTATGTGTGCCAAAGCCAATACTTTCAACTCACTGCACAAGTCCACACACAAGGCATTTTAGAAACCCTTGAAATACTTTTAGGAAGCAGGGAAGTTCAGGCTCAGATGTGGCTGCTGAACTACACTCCCAGCCCCTTACCATTGCTTGGGTGGGGCAACTAGTTGTTGTGGTTTACAATGTCTGTACAATTCATCAGTTGTGTCTGTGTCTGTGTGTGTATAACTGTTTTAAGCCTCCGTAGAATTCTGAGGATCCGGTAGCAGGATAAGGTGCCAGACACAGAAGTCCTCTCCAGAGCAGGCCTGCCATCAATTCCCACCCTGCTGATGAAAGCCCAGACACGCTGGGCAGGCCATGTTGCAAGGATGCCAGACCATCGCATCCCTAAACAGCTCCTCTATGGTGATCTGTCTAAAGGAAAGCGATCGCACGGGGGACGAAGGAAGCGATACAAAGACTCATTGAAAGCCTCCTTCAAGTCCCTCGATATCGACACCACCTCCTGGGAAATCCTGGCACAAGATCGTTCAACATGGCGCATGCTGATCTACCAAGGCTGCCAAATATCTGAGGTCAGAAGAACAGCCATAGCAGAAGAAAAGCGAGCACTCCGCAAAGCCAGAGCTGCAAATGCTGCAACAATAGTGCCCACTCATGTCTGCTCAACTTGTGGCAGAACATTTCGTGCCCGTATAGGCCTTACCAGCCACCTGCGGACTCATCGTAAACAGCCCACAACCTGATAGATGTCAAGGTCCTCTTTGAACACGATGGACGAACAACATCATAACTGTTTTAATACTGATTCTTCCACTGGCACTAACTACATGATCTCACTTATATATTTTTTCACTAGAGCAACACTGAGGAAAGCCTTTTATTCCAACGGAGGGTTTACAGAACCAAATCGTTTGAATAAATCACCTGCATTGTCAAGGTTGCAGATGATCTGCTTCAGAATAATATCCTTGCAAAGCAATTTAATACTACTTCCCTCCACTTAACCGAAGAACAAGGAGATTTGCATCAAAACCTACAGGAAATGGCGCAGACGATCAGCTGAGACCTTCTAAACACTCATTACTATTTTCTGACAGACCTCAGCAAGAGATCCATTTCATGACCTCAGGGGGAAAAAAAGGATGTGCTGCGAATCTTTTCCTTTCTACCTTTTAATTTTGTAATGGGAAACTTTTATTTTCTCAGCATGTGTGACATTTTATAAGGAGTGCTTTTACTAAAATTGCCTTTGTTTTTTTAATTATCGTGACTATATTAAGTGCCCTACTAATGAAAATTATAATTCTAACAGAAACATAGTTGTATCCTTCCTATTGGTCTTTCAAATTATTATCCTTTGTTACAGTAAAACAAGAACACTTACTCTAGTGATTTTGACTGCTATAGTTTGTGGGATAGCATTCTACTGGACATCCTTTGAATTAATTGTGAAACTTGTGGATTTACAATTTTTATTAATACAATACTATATAATTAATAAGGGCTGAAATAAGTATAATTAATAAGGACTGAAATTAACTATAGCATAAAACAGGAAAGTATTAAATCTCATAAAATGACAGATTGATGTAGGAAAATATTAGAATTAACATTGTAACATTAACTTGTTTATTGAGGTTTAACACAACTCTTTTAATGGCAAATTTATATACAATGCATATTATTTAGCAAGTGAAAGGTACATTTCAGTATGGAATCCAGTTATAGTTTTGTTTTATATGTGCTCCTATTACTCTTAGTCTTTGCTGTAAATTTTTTCTAAATATATCTTTTTCCACTATTCCTTACAAAGGAAAAGTAAATAATAGCATAGTGTATAATGTTAAGTCTCAGAATGAAATTTATTTTTATACAGACTGCCAGGGAATATATCTACACTTAGATTAAGCTTTATGCTACCATTATCATAGCAATTTTTGGACATTTCTGTTATTTCTTTATAATCTTGCATGAACAATTGAGCATTGGACGGAATCCTTTTTGGATATACTAAAATAGTTTAAAATCCTAGTTTTAACACAGTTGCCAAGAAAGAAAAAGTGCTATAAATTCATATATTTTGAAATAAATGTAAGGAAAGAGAGCATTTTTCCAATATAAGTTAAAATTATGACAGCTGTACAAGTACAAATAATGGGAGTCTGAAATATAAAATATTAGAAATTCCCAAGCGTGTGACAGAATTATTCTCTTGGTACACAATGTCTATGGTTCACTCACTATAAATTTCCAAAGTGGTTTTTGTTCCTGATTCTCAGTTTGTAGAGCTCTTTTATTATTTTTCTATCATTTTTATTTATGATTTTTTACTGCTAGGATTACTGCATTTACGATTAGCAAAGTAAAGTTATATTGTAGAACTGGCTTTATAATATATTTTTTAACGCCGACTTTTGGTTCAGAGAAGACAATGAAGAAATTTATGGTCAGGCAACTATCTTATTTTATTCAATATGCACTTCTGAAGCGTGAATCTGCACGCCCCTTGTGCTGCTGTATGAGGTATAGGAGATATACAATACATACATTTATAACATTTGAAAACAGACTAAGAGATCTCCCATTTTTCCTGCAACTGTAGCATTGCAGTAATGGCATGTGTTCAACACAAATGTTAAAGCACCCATGACCCTTCCAATTCCTAACTTCTCCCACACTTATAACTATGTGTTGGTGTGTGATGCTTGGCCCTGTTACATATTTCAGATTCTGTGGCATTTTCAGTAACACAATCACAGAACAACAATTGTATGTGAACAAACGGTAGGCATAACAACTCATAGAAATATCTATTCTCCACTCTGATTTCAAGATCACAAACAGGGGAAAATGCTATAAAACAAAATCTGTTTATTATAACTAACGGTTTCATAACTAATGTGGGCCTTGTGGATCAAATTCTCCATGCTCATATATTCAACCATAGAAGTCAAAGAGGACAGGCTGCAAAATCTGTTGTAAAGACCACCATAGTTTGGCCACAGATCCAGCTTTGACACATGCTGTTGTTGAGCTAATCCAAAGACACGAGTGTTATTTGCTGACAATGTCATTGATGACGACTTCTATATATCAAATGCTAGAGAAAGAAGTATCAGTCGATGCCAATAATTTCTGATCCAGAAAGATGTGAATCAGCACTGATGTTTAATAGGTCTGATCCAACTTCATAATTAATCCAGAATTCAGATTAAATTATGGGAAGTCTCACATCAAGGAAAACGAAGAGAAAATGACCAAATTAATTATGAATCAACTTGCTGTTACCCTTTTAACTGTTTGGTAGTGAGAAAAAATGCAATATTTAATGAGCTAATAAGTATGGTTACATGCCATGGGCATCTCTTCAGGAATAGTGTTTGCTAAGAGATACCTTTCTTCAATCTTTATGTTATGTTGATTTTTATTCTCTCTTTTTTTTAAAAAAGTCTAAATTTTATTTAGGGACGTCATTTAAGCAATGCCTTAAAGTAGTTCTTCACCCTTTCAAAACCTTTTTGCTTGATTTTTAACAAGAGTGCTTTTCATTTATTCTATTTGAATGCTGAGTATTCCTCCTTAAAAACTAATTTCCCCTTCTTCTTAAGAAATACAGTGGCAAGATTTTTTTTAAAATGACTGAGCTAAGACAAGAGACTAACTCAACGAAGTATTCATCACATTCTTTGCTCGTGAGCTCAGCACTTTAGTTTTACAGTCAACTGGTGGGTGAAGGATGGGAGAGACCCAAGAAGCTACAAGCCAGGAGACTGGGAGGACCTCACCCTTTGCTTCTGTTGTTTTTGTTAGTCGCGAAGTCGTGTCCGACCCATCGCGACTCCATGGACAACGTTCCTCTAGGCCTTCCTGTTCTCTACCATCCTCTGGAGATAATTTAAGCTCATGCCTACTGCTTCAGTGACTCCATCCAGCCACCTCATTCTCTGTCGTCCCTTTCTTCTTTTGCCCTCAATCTTTCCCAGCATTAGGCTCTTCTTCAGTGAGTCCTTCCTTCTCATTAGGTGGCCAAAGTATTTTGAGTTTCATCTTCAGGATCTGGCCTTCTAAAGAGCAGTCAGGGTTGATCTCCTCTAGGACTACTATTTGAGTTTCATCTTCAGGATCTGGCCTTTTAAAGAGCAGCCAGGGTTGATCTCCTCTAGGACTACTATTTGAGTTTCATCTTCAGGATCTGGCCTTTTAAAGAGCAGTTAGGGTTGATCTCTTCTAGGACTGACCGGTTTGATCGCCTTGCAGTCCAAGGGACTCACAGGAGTCTTCTCCAGCACCATAGTTCAAAGGCCTTGATTCTTTGTGTCACGATGTGAATTTTGATTGTCAGCTGTGCTCATACACTAAGATATATGGTACCCAGACTTCCTAGCAAAGCAGTCACGTGGTGAGTGAACTGCGCATGTGTGACATTCCATTCATTCATTTTATTCCTTCTGCTGCTGTCCTTCGTTGAAGATGGACGTTTTAGATTGCAGAGATGTAGTTATTAAGATTTATTGTGTTTTTATATTCTTTTATACTGAAATAAATATTTTGTTATTTAGACTTTATAATCGCGTTTCATTTGTTAAGGATTAGAGTCAAAAGGAAAAGATCTTATCACCTCTAATTGTAAATCCTCATCCTAACACTTTGGCGCTCAGCCTTCCTTATGGTCCAACTTTCACAGCCATACATTGCAACTGGGAAAACCATAGCCTTGACTATATGCACTTTTGTTGGCAGGGTGATGTCTCTGCTCTTTAGTATGCTGTCTAGATTTGCCATAGCTTTCCTCCCCAGGAGCAAGCGTCTTTTAATTTATTGGCTGTAGTCCCCATCTGCGGTGATCTTGGAGCCCAGGAAAATGAAATCTGTCACTACCTCCATCTCTTCCCCATCTATTTGCCAGGACTCGAGAGGGCCGGATGCCATGATCTTAGTTTTCTTAATGTTGAGTTTCAAGCCAACTTTTGCACTCTCCTTCTTCACCCGCATCAAGAGGCTCTCTTCACTTTCTGCCATTAGAGTGGTATCATCTTTGCTTCTACCCCTGTGTATATCATCCCCTACACATTTGCCCCAGTATTTATAGAGGAAAGAAAGTTTGTATGGAATAGCTGTGAGAAAACCTCCACTATAAATAAGGTTATGGAGTTTTGCCACATCCACAGCAGATTTACTAGAAGCTAAATCTTTTCCGTCACCATTGGCTGTACTGGCTGGGCCACCTGTGGATTACAGACTTGCATTTCAGCTAGGACAAATATGCCCTGGGGGTCACTCCCCCCCCATATCTCCAGGATGTTGTTTGATCTTATCCCCAGTTGACACTTATAGCAGCCTAAAGTCAATGGTTTTGCTTATCATGCTCGGTGCACCTGAATTCAGGGCACCACTCTCCACTCTACCAGCCAGAATGGAGGCTACAGAAGAAGCAGCAAGATAGGGATTAGCAATGGGAACAGCCAATTTTATGCTGATAATAGTTTTCTACTGTTTTAAAGATGGGTGGATAGCACTATAACTGTGCTTTGGGAAAAGATTCTTAGTTCTCCAATACCTAGAGACCACAGTTTCCTCTTATTTGCTGCATACTGTAATCTCTTATTACAAGCATTCTGTTCCTCTCACTCCTTGTAACAAAGTGTGGGGAACGTGCAAACTTCATTATTATATTTATTTGTTTTAAGAGAACATATGCAGCTTATCAAAATCAAGGTTTTTCTATCACATTATAATCACAGTATAATCTTTACAATTTTTTAAAATAATCCTTTCAAATACCAAAGCAATATTTAACATACTAAAAAGCACATTCGTCATATATTAATTCAAAGTGGTAAGGTATCAAGAGATAACGAGTCTTGGAGAATAAGAATAGTTTTGCCCAACATTTAAAGACAATAATAGTAGGCAGGAAGCATGTCCAAATGACAAACATATTCCAGAATTGGGGGACAGTTGCTGGACCTTGGAGTCCTAGTGGACAACCATTTAAATAGGAGCCAGCAGTGTGCAGCAGCTGCCAAAAAAAGCCAACACAGTTCTAGGCTGCATTAACAGAGGAATAGAATCAAGATCATGTGAAGTGTTAATATCACTTTATAATGCCTTGGTAAGGCCACACTTGGAATACTGCATTCAGTTTTGGTCGCCACGATGCAAAAAGGATGTTGAGACTCTAGAAAGAGTGCAGAGAAGAGCAACAAAGATGATTAGGGGACTGGAGGCTAAAACATGAAGAACGGTTGCAGGAACTGGGTATGTCTAGTTTAATGAAAAGAAGGACTAGGGGAGACATGATAGCAGTGTTCCAATATCTCAGGGGTTGCCACAAAGAAGAGGGAGTCAAACTATTCTCCAAAGCACCGGAGGGTAGAACAAGAAGCAATGGGTGGAAACTAAACAAGGAGAGAAGCAACTTAGAACTAAGGAGAAATTTCCTGACAGTTAGAACAATTAATCAGTGGAACAGCTTGCCTCCAAAAGTTGTGAATGCTCCAACACTGGAAGTTTTTAAGAAGATGTTGGATAACCATTTGTCTGAAGTAGTGTAGGGTTTCCTGCCTAAGTAAAGGGTTGGACTAGAAGACCTCCAAGGTCGCTTCCAACTCTGTTATTCTATTCTATTCTATTCTATTCTATTCTATTCTATTCTATTCTATTCTATTCTATTCTATTCTATTCTATTCTATTCTATATTTGCAGCATCTTCACATGGAAGGGTATGGAATAGGGCTTCTAGGATTACATTGGTTTTAATGGGCTTCTGAGGATAACCAGAGCACCTTCTTCAGATAATCTACACTTATTATGGACTTTATAGTTTTATACCACCACTTCGAATTGGGACCATTGATGAATCGGAAGCTACATATTCTAAACTGTTATGAAGTTAGGATATCTATAGGAACATCTTTCCCTCATTAAAGTATTTTCCCTCCAGTTTTTCTTTTAAAGTTAGATTATAGAGATGATATCATCTGGATATTCTACATACTATCATGAATATGCTTGGAAATGTACCCAGTCAAGCAGCAGCTAGCTTTATCATTCAAAACAGTCTCAAAACGGAGCAAATAAATTAAGAATGAAGAACAAAATCTCTTCCAAAAAAAACAGATCGCAAGCTGAAAGCTATGAAAAATAATGGGCGTAGCTCCATGTATGAAGGAAAAAAGCTCCCAGTAGTGTAAATTACAATTCTTTTCAGTTAAAAAAAATGGAAAAGGGACCTCTGTGGAGATATGCAAAGCCCCTTGTCAATCTTTTCTTACATTGCAAAATCTGAGTAAGCTAGACTTTCAGGTAATGGACAGGTAGTCTTTGACTTACAACTATTCATTTAGCGACCATTTGAAGTTACAGCGACACTAAAAAAATGTCCTATGACCAGTTTTCATATGACCATTGCAGCATACTTGTGGTCAGGTGATCAGAATTTGAGCACTTGGCATGTATTTATGCCAGTTGCATTATCTGACATGTATTTATGCCAGTTGCATTATAAATGAGGGTCATGTGATCCTCATTTGTAACTTTTCCAATTCAAGCTCCTATAGGAAAATAGTTTGTCTAATTGGAAATGTCTTGGACACTAAAATTATATTTTTCTAATTTACTCATATAATTGAATAATAGTAATAATGACTATGTGACCAACCAACCAGAAGTAAAATGTCTAGCAAATGAAAGCAAAAATAGTATCAATAGTAATAGATGCCTTGGGTGCAATCCCAAAAAATCTGAAGCGCCACTTTAACACCATTGGCATTCACAAAATCACCATTAATCAATTGCAAAAGGCAGCTTTACTTGGTACAGCTTATATCCTGCAATGATACCTAAATAACACCATTAAGCAACATCTGCCTATCCTAGGTTTATCAATAGGTGGATAAAAATGCCAAATCTGGTCTAAATGTCTGGCTGGCTGTGTGACCAACCATAATAATAATTTTAAAAATTCTATGAATGGCTAGGAATCATAGCATCCAATCCACCTCTTGTTAATCTGCGCGAAAGTTGATCTGGCATATAATTTTGCCACTCTTAGACTATGAATCTAACTGCAGATTATTAGAGAGGAGGAGGAGTTCTTTTTTAAATTGTTATTTCCATTGTTATGAATTGTCATGGCATACCTCTGAAAGAAAAACAAAAAAGAGAAAGAGAAAAATACAGATAAAATTTAAAAAAATACTAAACACGTTTTTCCTATCTGAGAGGGTGATTCAAGTTAAAACTCAGATAGGAAGATATGGAAAACTGCTGTCTCTGTTCCTAGATCCTGCAACGATTAGATGAAAATACCCTTTGTTGTACTTTTTGGGACAGCAAATTCATACCTATTGTGAATTGTACTCAGCACTTGAAATAGTTGCCCCAGCACTTGGTCAAATGGTACATGAAGTTCAGCCAACATGTACGTTTTATATGGCATTGTAAATAAACTATAGTGAATATGTAAGAAGCAAGATAGAAACCAGCAAACTGTGTAAGTATGCCCTTGGCTGTGATGTGAGCAAATGATCTACTGGTATACTATATCTGTATTTACAATATATCTATAACTATATATCTACATAAATATCTACATATGATACACTATGTGTATACATATACTGTATGCATACAAACATATATATACATATATACATCAAACACGCACACATATACACACATATGTATATACAGTACATATATACTGTACACATATCACACATATAATGTTCACTGACAGAACATTGATGCATATACCACTTTATTGGTGAAATTATACTACATTTTTCAAGAGCAAAATTAAGTATTGAAAAATACTTAATTTAAGTATTTTAAGAAATTAGGTAAAATTCCACAATAGAAACTGAAACCATATTCGGAAGTTATATGAAGTTCCACAATAATTTAACTGGACCAATTAGCTCTTACTAGACTAAAATAAAGCTTACAAATAATTGTAATTAAGACTAGAGGCAATGCTATGGGCCTAGAGCTTTCTTATTCCTAGGTAGCAATCCAAGCTGATGGTTAGCTAGTGCAGTGGCAAACTGAACTTGGCAAAATGGGTAAATACATTTTATACATCTATCAGCTCCAATCAAGATGTGCAGTAAGTGTTCAAAATCAAAGGTTTCAAGCGTCATTCAGTTAACTCTGTTATAGAGCGCAGTACCAATAAGGAAAGAAGCATTTGGACTATTGTAAAATGGCCCAACATAATTAACCTGTTTAAAAGTACATGGCTCAGGGCCAGGTTACCTTCGGGACCGCATCCTGCCGCATACCTCCCTACGACCAGTCAGGGCCCACAGAGTCGGCCTCCTCCAGGTCCCATCGACCAAACAATGTCGGTTGGCGGGGCCGAGGGGGAGGGCCTTCTCTGTGGGAGCTCCCTCCCCGTGGAACCAGCTTCCCCCGGAGGTCAGGACCATCCCCACCCTACTGGCCTTCCGGAAAGCAATAAAAACTTGGCTCTTCCGGCAGGCGGGGTATGAGTGAAAGTTCTTTTTAAAATATTGATAGTATTTTAACATGTTTTTTTTTAAATTGCTTTTATTGATTATATGTTTCTATACCTGTTGTTAGCCGCCCAGAGTCCCCCGGGAGTTGGGCGGCATAGAAATTTTAATAAATAATAAATAAATAAATGTTGGGAAACGTATGTAACTTACCTGGGAATGGGATCATGGGACATTTCCACATACATAGGACTGAACAGCCAAAGATCTTCCAGGCTTTTTAAAGGAACAGGCAAGGGATTTTGAGTGACTGAACTAATTGTCTTTAATCATTAGAGGTCATCAACTCATAGAAAGTTTACTAAAGTGAAAATAAAATAATCTACAACAATAGTTTACAGCCTGTTTCTGAAAGCTGTCTTCGGTGCATTAAGGATGTTCTGAAACCTTTATTGATGGCACTTAAGCAAGGCAGGCTTAAGAGTCAGGAAATTTAATCAAGTCAATACATTCAGCAGGGATTACAATAAGGCAGGGGTGGCCAAACTATGGTTCTTTGAGGACTTCAACTCCCAGAATTCCTGAGCTAGCCATGCATGCCTTATTGAATAAAGTAAGCACGGTAGAATAGAATGAAAGCTTTATTTGGTTGAAGGTTATGAGCTACCTTGAACTTTTTAGAAAAATGAAGTAAGAGGTACTTCCAAATAATAAAAAAAGACACATGAATCAGTGCATTGTGTTATTTTAGAAATGAGTGCAGAAAGCTACCAGACTCATTTCTGTATATTGATTTATTACTTTACCATTATTTAACTGCAATAGATAATTGCCTTCAGTGGTATTTATTGTTATGTCATCGGTATTAGACAACCTTAAGAGAAAAGTCGTATTGCACAAACAGTGTACGTTTTTGAAATAATAATAATAATAATAATAATAATAATAATAATAATAATAATAATAATAATAATAATAATAATAATAATAATAATAATAAATCAAGCTTTCCGCTAAAGCAAGGATTTCGTCGGGGAACTCCTTCCTATTCTGGAAAAAGATCCCGTTGCCCTCCTGACAATCTTTATAAACAGCTGATGATTGCAATGCAAGCCAATCAAAGCCGCGCAGCGAAAACCAGGGAAGGGCCAAAGGGGAGCGAGCGCCGGCTGGGGGGGGGAGCAGGGGGGGGCGGAGGTAGAGAGAGAGAGAGAGAAAGAATGAGAGAGAGAACGAGTGAGCGAGCCTTAGGCGCCTCCCCTTTTGATTTCCTCTCACGCCCACTTCCAACAGCGAAGGGGGTTTGCCTTCCTTTTCTTTCGGCTTTTGTCGTTTCACGTTAAAACTTAACTGGTAAGAACCGGCGCCGACTTGGGGTAAGTTTCCTTCCTCGGTTTTTTTTTCAGGACAGATTTGACAGCGGCGAGAGGGGTGCTTGGCCCGCTCGCCTGGTGCGGGCTGTGCATATTTCTGTGCCCGCGCAGTTTGGCTCAGTCTGTCGCAACGGGAAGGAGGCGTAGGAGGGGGATTAAAGCGTGGCTCCTTAGTTGAACGGGAAAACCCAACCAGGAAGGAGGAGGGGGAGGAGGAGGAGGCGGCGCCGGCAAGCGCAGCCTGCATGACCTGCCAGCAGCAAGGAGGAACCTCCGGGATCTCCGCGTCAGCAGCAGCAGCCCCAGCGATTGTGCATACATGGGAGGGTGTGTGCGTGTCTCGGTGCTGGAGGGATGGGCCTCTGCAGGGGGGCGTGTGACGGGCACCAAGGCTGGAGGCGGCAGCGCTGCCGCTGCTTGCCTCGGTAAGGACTCTTCCTGGATAAGTTTGGACTTTTCCCGGGGGAGGGAAAGCACCCAAAACTCCAAATGCATGGTCGTGTTTTTTTTGTTTTGTTTTTCTTCCTCGCTTTAACCTTTTCTTTACTGGACCCGAGGAAGCTCTCTTTCGCCAAAGAGAGCGACGGTCCAGGAGATCTTATGGAAGGATAGCTGGGTTTGCAAGCTGGGGATCGCTCAGCCACAAGGAAAGTCCCCCCCATTTGTGAGCTGCTTCCATGGTCGCGCATAGGATGGCGCTAGGCGTTGTGGGTGTGCCAGAGGGGAGAGGGCAGCTTCCAGGCAAAGCTTTTATTGCACGAGTAGGCGGTTTTATCCAAAAGGATTGTATGTTAAGCGCAGATGAAGTCTTCTCTCCTGTTTTCATTCACGAATTTTCTCTCGTTTTTCTTTCTAGAGAAAATCTGTTTTCTTAAAAAAAAAACACTCCAGGGCGATGGCACCTTGCCCAGGCTGTGCTTAGCATTAGAAGGCACCTTCTGCTGTGAATCACTCAAGAACAGAGAGTAATATAGTGGACAAGCATAACAGGTAAACACAGTGCAAAAAAAAATAAGATCATGTAAACAGAGTGGTCTTTGAACACAGTCCCCTTCAAACTACTTAGGATCTGGTTAGTACTGAATAAATGGGAGACTGTATTAATAGCAGGGCATCCAATTTCTGCAGATGTGAAGTACTTTTTGACCTTCAGAAAGGGCTGTTCTACAGCTGGTGCCATCCTTCATTTTTGGTTGTGGTGGCCGAGACTGGGAATTTTGTAATATCTTTTAATCCAGAGTCCTTATCCCTGATCTGAATAGCAAGACCATAATTTTACAGAATTGTTTCTTGTTCCTTTTACAAGAAATTGGATGCTGTTTCTTTCAGAGTGCAGCATTCTTCTTAGGTAGACATCCCAACGACACCAGGGTGGACGAATTCACATCTTGTATAGGCTTGATTTCCTATAACTTCAAAAATATATTCCCAGTCATTTCTCAGATTGTCAACCTTGAAATGTAAGAACTACTCCAGATAGTATGGTTGGCCTATTGTTCATCAGTATCTGTCCCATTGTTCTAAAACTTAAGTTAGAATGACACAATAATAGAAGAGGCTTCCATTATGTCATTGCTCTACCTTATTTGCATAATTGTGTAGGGAGCCCTTGCAATCTTTATTTCTATAAAAATTCCCTACTGTTTTTTATTATTTCCATGTTTTTGTCCATTAAAGAAAAAAACCCCAAATTAAGCTGTATTTTGTAGAAAGGCTGTGCTAGTGTTTCTATAATTAAATAGCAGATCCAGTATTATCGTATAACATTTCATAGCTTATTACATTTTCCAATACTTTTGTGTCCTTGACCAGATTTAATAGTGGATTTTAATTTTAACAAGGTAGGCAGAAAAGAGATCATGGCCTGCGTAGTGCTTCCTGTTTGATGGGTGTCTTCCAATGATATGATTATTCCTGACACTTCTTCTTTTAAAGTGTGCTTCCTCAAACTATGTATGCCTTAATTAGCAATAGAAATTTAGCATACATATTTCATTCATTTAGAAATACTTGGGAAAGTTGGAGAATTCCTTATTTTTTAAAAAAGAGAAAGTGCCTGTATAAGCTGGTCACTCAATAACTGTATGTGAAATATAACCTGTAAAATGGGAGTTCAGCTTGCTGCTGAAACAGCCGGTACTGGGCAGTGTTGAAAAGTAAAATATTTATACTGAAGTTCAATCCTTTGACTTGCAAGTCAGCCTGGCTGGGAATTCTAGGAGTTGTAGAGAGAACACAGCTAGAAGGCCAGGCGGGGGAGATAGTTTTGACGTTTAAAGAATGTTCAAAGCAGTGATGGTTGATAATCCAAGGACACTGCCTCCCGCGAAGGTCCCAGCTGCCTTGCAAACCAGGGCTTTCCAGAAAAGCGACTTGCTGCTCAGAGCCGCTGGGATTCTTCGGGTGGGAGGATCTAAACGGTAGCGAAGGAATTCCCCCTCCCCCCCTCCTGCTTTAAGTTCTTAGTTTCGCTTCTGCCCTTCCTCGTCGAGGTCTAGAGAGGAAGCGAGGAAAGCCCCTCGGCCACCCCTTCCTTCGTCAAGCCCCGCCCCCTTCTCGGCAGACGGAGAAGGGGGCGAGGCCCGGGAGACCCGATGACGTCACCCGGCCCGCTTCCTGCAATAGAAAGTGAAGGAAGGTAAAGCAACCCCCCTCCTGTCCATTTATCTCCTCTTTCTCTCTCTCTCCCCCCCCAAATAGCCCGGAGGTGCAGCCGGTCGCGCGCTCTACTCTCTCTCCCCGCCCTCCCTTACTAGAATGGGGGAAGGGCACCAGGGAAGAGAAGGGGTGGGGGAGAAAGAAAAGGGGAAGTGGTGGCGGCGGCCGCCCCAGCCCAGCCCCCCTCTTTAACCGTGTAGGGTGTCTCCGCCCACTGACACCTTCTTTGAACCTCCCCCCCCCTTTTTGCCTATGGATTCCTACTGTTCCTGATTCCTCCTGTACAACTGCCTCCTTTGCGCTTTAATTTCTCCAACTTCCTCGCCTAGACCTCCCAACTCCCGCTCTGCTTTCTTTCGAGTACCCGATTGTGACATGCCCCACCAAGCCCCTGTTTGCCCACCCCACCCCCCAATCCCCCAGCGCCCCTGCAGGCAGGGTGTTTCTCCGGTCCACCTGCTACCCCCCGGTACCGCCGCACCCTCTCCTCTCCCTGCTACCCGGGCTTTGTATAGTGGCGGGAGGGGATGGGAAGGTGGGCTTGAGGGGCGGCTAGTTCAGGCTTGGCTGCTAATCCTGGGTGTAAACGACGGAGGGAGGAAAGGAAAGGATGCAGCCCGGGGCCTCAGTGTTTGGTCTAGGGGCGGGAAAAGAGGGTTGTGGGTTTTGCAGGGGAGGGTGGAAGCCGGGGAGACTGTTGACGTGTAGCCCGTGAAACATGTGGAATACGCGGAGCGGGGTAGACGATACGGGGAAGGTTCGGAGCAAAGCGGCATCGTAGGTCCTTGGAGGGAGCGCGGGTTTGGAATAAGGTGCGAGTTCAACGAAAGATACGTAGGTGCGAAGTGGCGAGAGGGTTCCTCTCCAGAAGGGAAAATGACGCGACACCTGCCTCTTGGGAGGCAGGTAGGAGAGGCTTGCTGGAGCTGGAGTTCCTAGGTATGAGCAAACACCTCATATGGACGTGAAGGAAGGTAGCCGCGGGGGAAAGAGCCCGGAGAGATTGTAGGCGGGCAGGGAGCTCCCAAGTTGGAGCAGATGCGGGGAGAGTTGGCGGTGACTCTCGGCATGGAGGGAGGGGCGCTGAACTTCCCGCCAGGATGAGGCGCGGTCCCCGAGGAGACGGCTTACTGGAGGGTGCATAAGGGCCAAGAGCCGCCGGGGGGGTGGGACGGCCGCGGGCATGCTTCTGCAGCCCTCGAGGACCGAGGCGAAATGTTTCTCGAGGCTGAATCGCGGATGAGGGCACCTGGCACAGCAGAAGAGGCTTCGCTCATTTCCCAGCCCCCCCCCGGTTAACTCCGGGCCGTTTTTCGGGGGCCCTTTCGGCCCATCCTGGCTTGCCTGGAGCGACTGGGGTAGAGAGAGTTGAACCGAGGAGGTGCTGCTGAAGGGGTGGGGGGCGCTGCCGTGTTTATATATCTGTGCGGAGAGCCGGCGGAGGGATGCGTATGGCAGAGAGGGGAGGCCTTAGTGAGGAAGAGGATTGTGGGGAGGGGATTTTTTTTTTAGCGCCGGGTCATGTTTGTGGAGGAGGCTGTCAAGTAAAGGAGGATCCCAGACGTCGCCGCCGCCGCCGTGCTGGGGTCGCCGAGCTTCCCGGCTGCTGCCGCGGTGGCTGCTGCTCTTCACGCCGGCGCCGCCATGAGAAGCAGCGGCGGCGGCAGCACCAGCGGCTCTGGCTGCCTGCTGAGCAGGGTTGCGGGGGGGAATCCAGGAAGGGTGGCGGAAGGAGAGACCTAAGCGCGTATAACCCCCCCCCCCCCGGGGTCTGCCAGCTTCCCCTTTTGGCCGCTTTTAGCACTACGGAGCCTCTGTTCCCTCAAAGCTGAGGGGAAAACACAGCCCCCCCGTCCCCCCCCCCAAGAAGTCTCCTTTAATCATGAAAGCTTCGGGGCAGGGAGAGTCGGACTTGAGGCGCGAATGCAAGGGCCGGAGAGAAGCCTGCACGGCTCGCGTTGTAGGCTTTGGCTGGCGCGGTTTGGTTTGGCTTGCATTGGCGCGTTTGCTCCTGTTTCCTCCTGGCCTTTTGGGCTACACGCGTTTTTTATTCGGTGGCGTCTGCAGCTTCAGCAAGGTAGGTTTGGGCGCCTGGGCTGTGGCTGTGGTAACCAGGCATCCCGGTGAGTTCTCCCTCCCTCGGGTCGGTCCTGGTTTGCACTCGTTCTCCTCCACCTCCTGGCATGTGTGCTGTGCTTTGTTCAGTTCTGCGTTGCACAGGGGTTTTCCCAAGCTCCTCCCTCTTTATTCATTCATGTTTTTCCCCTTTGCAACAGTACTTCTCACAGGGCTACCCGCCGTCACTGCGCCTCATTTCATTTCCATTTTTTTTCTGTAATGCTGTGTTGTTAATTCGAATGGGTTTTTCTCCCCTCCCCACTCTATTCTTCCCCTTTGCCCTTCCTCAGTTACTCACATAAGAGATACTTGGATGTTTTCCTATTTGAAAGAATTGTCACCCAAGCGCCTTTTATGTCCTTAACTATTCTAAAAACAGAAGGGAAATCCTGCTGGTGGCCAGCGGAAGTACTACTCTAAAAGAATAAATATTATGTAATGTGCTTTTTATATATTGAGTCTTAAAATTCTTGCTAGGGTAAAGGATTCATTTGCCGTTAATAGCTGACCAGTCAGTACTCCAGCATCTGGAAAGACTGATATTTTTAAATACTGTTTTGTCTAAGATGTTGGCAGCATATGTTTGATAATAACCTGGATAGCCAATTAAAGAACTATCCATGTTTCACATAGTATTTTTCACATTTTTGTTTACCTAGCAAGGCCCTGAAGGGCAATAACATTTTAAAAACACAAGAGTTCTGAAACTAAAGGAGAAATAAGTTCTCACATTGGGGTCAAAGAAAATAACTCCTTCCCTATAGTACTACAGATATTCATTTGTGAATCTCTTATTTCCCTGCATTATATGATTCCCAATAATTATTTCAGGGGAGAAAGATGGCTGTACATTAAATTTTCTCACAATTGTGTGTTATTCACCCCTTAGTCATAATTTAATCATTCTGTTGGGGTGATAAACCCTGAATAAGATATACACTCTATTAAAAACTAACTGAAACAAGTAGTCTAGGAAAGGTGGATTAGAATTATTTTTCTCTTGAGCAATACAAAGAACATTTTGTGTTTTTGCAGGGTGCATAATTTGTGTTTGATGGAAATCCAAAATGAGTTGTTAGAACTTTTGTTTAAAGGCCTTTTGATTTCTGAGATCTGGGGAAACAGCAGAACAGATTTGAAATACCATATTGGATTATTCATTATATGCACATAATAAATATTTCTGCAGTGGAGTTTTAAACTATTTGGGGAGGCATCTCCATGAAGGGTTTTACAGTTCCTTAAAAACTGTAAGATTTAATAGTTTTGATCTGACCCAGCAACTTTGTCACAATCTTAATATTAGAACCTATTATTCTGGTCACATATTTTGATGACCCAACATGGTGAAAAGGTAAAGCAAATCTCTTCTCAGGCTGGCATGACAAAGGATTGTCCTGTTGAGATACTTCCATTAGAAGTGGGTTGAAACTTTAAAATAGTTCTGTTTTTAATATAATTGTGGATACAGTTTTAAAGTGTTCTATATGATTGACTTCAGTAAGTCATAATTAATGTATTGCTTTTTAAGTTGTGCTTTTTTCTTGAGGTGATTGTAGAAAAAAATTATGTTGAGTGTAAATGAAGAATGAGATAGTTAAACTTTTAGTTCTAAGTACATTGTTTTTAAAGATTATCTGCACTACACACTAATGGGATATTCTAGACTATTTTCTGTGCCATATTCTATAAAATGTACAAGCATGAAGAAGTATTTATTTATTTATTTATTTATTTATTTATTTATTTATTTATTTATTTATTTATTTATTTATTTATTTATTTATTTATTTATTTATTTATTTATTTATTTTATTTTATTGTTCTTATAAGCCGCCCAATCCCGTAGGACTCATTACTTTGCATGTAAAGGTTAACCTGGTCTCATGTGATTACTGGCTGTCCATATTGTTATAATGTAATCAGTTCGTTAAATTGATATTGTATATTTAGATCACTGCTTCTGACATTACTTAATCTAATCTTTTCCCCTCCCCAGTATGTGGATTAATTGAACCTATTGGCATATTTATGGATCTTCTTTTGATCTATTCTCCATTTCTGCAAAACTACCTATGATTGGATGAGAATGCCTCGAACAAAACAAATAAATCCTAGAAATTTGAGAGGTAAGAAAGAAACATTTATGTAGGAGTGTTAATATTTCAATGAATTAATTTTAAGAAAAACAAAAGGGTAATGTTAAAATGAACTTGCTTTCAAAAATTAGTGTAATGACAGTAATTTAAAAGAAATGTTTTGTACTTAAAGCTACCTTGGACACATGCACTCTGGTCTGTTTAGTAATCTGTTCATTTAATTTTAAAGGTTAATATTAGAACATTAAGTTCATACATGCTATGGTTTCCGATATGTACTGAATGCAACCTGACTTAAATCTTTTTTGAGGCACCTATGACATTTGAAATTGACTTTGGTTGCTGTTTTCCTCAAAAACCATTCTAATTTCAAATGCTTTGTGTAATTTATATGAATTACACCCACGTCTTGTTTAGTGACTAAGTTACATTCAAGACTAGCTCTTGAAGTGAATGGTCACTAAATGAACACATGGACAGAGAGAAACGCTGCAAAGACCTCTTGTTGTCATCTCATTCAGATAAAGTTCTACATATATTTAGTCGAATGTTATTCTCCGGTCTACGTTGTTGTTAGGTGCATGAAATTTGTTCATGAATGCACAGATTGGTTGGAAAACGTTTTTTTATTATCATATTTGTGAATAGTTCCTAACTGTGGTAGTCACTAACTGAGGAATGGGTGGAAAGTACAAGCAATACATGCATGCATGCGCACACACACATACACACATAAACATACACCCAATCTTTAAATCAGGATTTGTGATTATTTTATGCCTTGGCTTGTCCAAATAAATACACTGTAGTTTCTGGGTCACACATTACACAAAGTTTTCTTTTTTTTTCTGGTTTGTTCCTCTATTTGTAAAAATAGATGGAAAAAAATGAATGCATTGCTAAGTACTGTTCCTTCGCTGCTTGTCACATAAATACATTTTGTTGGTAGGATTAGTAAGTAGATTAGTTGATTTAATTAAGACAAAAAGAGTTGAATGAAAATTATACATTTGGAAGGTGTCTTTCTATGTACTACTTTGCATTGTCCTCTCTAGTTAATTCAGTAAGCAATCAAAAGGCAATAATGTTATACTGGTTTTTATTTCTCATTCATTAAAATATATTATTTTATTACATTCAGCTTTTTAATTGAGGTTTTTCTCCGGTTGCTAAATGTATTCCACCTGTAATACAATGCACCCATAATGCTCTTAAAATACTAGTATAATGCCCTGTCTTGCAGTGAAATGCTTTGCTAAAGAAGGTGATATATGTAAATTATTTATGAATTTGAAAATTTGGTTCAAGTTGAAGGAGACAATTTTTCCATTAATACTACTGATCTCTTCTCAGATTTTCCACTTACACTTTTGCAAAACATTTTGGTGGTTCCGTCCAATTTTTGTTAGCCCTCTGATTTTTGCAATCATCCTTTGATTTGATGCTTCTTAGGATTAGAGGTACTTGCTCAGCTAAGGAAATCTAACTGTAGAAATTTGCTTTCTTAGATAACATATTTATTAACTAGTTAAGTTTGCAAACTCGAATCCTCATCATTATCCTGCTTATCCTGTATGACTCCAACTTCCACTGTATGCGCACTTGATAATGAAGCTTTTTGCTGACCACTCATGGAGGACTCAGTCTCTGTGATCTTAGTTTAGAATCCATTTTCACTTTGGTATTCATAATTTAAAAAAAGACGTCTTATTCTAATACAGGGGTTCCCAAACACCAAGCTGTGGCCTACAACTGGGCCACGGAAGTGGTGGGTAAGCACGTGCGTGCACAGCTCCATTTGTATGAGCAGCAGGCGCACATACCTGCCACTTGCACCAATGGAACTGCATGCACGTTCACCCACCTCTCACGCAGAACCAGTCCCTCTCCCTCCCCCAGTCGATCCTCCAAACCAGAAAGATTGGGGACCACTGTTCTAATACCACTACGTATGTTTAATAGCTATTAAGAATTGAAAGAAATGGAGCCGATGTGGCGCAGCGGTTAGAGTGCAGTACTGCAGGCCACTTTAGCTGACTATGATCCGCAGGTCAGTGGTTCAAATTTCACTGGCTCAAGGTTGACTCAGCCTTCCCTCCTTCCGAGGTAGGTAAAATGAGGACCCAGATTGTTGGGGGCAATATAAATATACATTGCTTACTGGTGTAAACCGCTTAGAGAGTGCTTGCACTGTGAGGCGGTATATAAATCTCACAAATAAATAAATAAATAAATCTTTTGCCAAATAAATTATACATCGATTTATGCCTTCTCTCATGTAGAGCTCATGATAGTTTACATAGCAACAATAACTCTGTGAATTAGTTTGGACTGAGAGATAATTCCCAAAGTCAATAGTATATTTCCTGTAATCCTAGACTACTACAGGTAGTTCTTGACTTACCACCATTCATTTAGTGACCATTCATAGTTAGAGCGACACTGAAAAAAGTGACTTACAACTGGTCCTCACACTTACATTGTCATAGCATTTCCAATGTCACGTGATTAAAATTTGAGCACATGGCAACTGGCATTTATTTACTATGGTTACAGCATCCCAGGGTCATGTGATTGCCATTTGCAACTTCCCAGACAGCTTCCAAAAAGCAAAGTCAAAGGAGAAAGCCAGATTAGCTTAATAACCACATCATTCACTTAACAACCCCAGTAACAACTGTGACAAAAAAAGATTGTAAAATTGGACAGAAGTCATTTAAAAACCATTTGCACAGCAATAGAAATTCTGGTCCCAATTCTGGTTGTAAGGTGAGGACTATCTATACTTCAAAGACTCTAGTTCCTTTATTGCCTGCTGTTAGTGATAAAATATACTGTCTAAAAAGTTTTTGCCTAATGGCAAATAAGGTCACACTTGTTGGCTCTGCAAATTTTCATTATTCAACAGCTCAGTTACATAAATATTGCACAGATATATCAATAGAATGCATTCAAGACAACTGAAATAATTAGCCAAATCTCATTGGCAGACAAAAAAAAGGAAGAAGACCCATGTCAACAACATATTGGTGTGGTCTCTCGCTCTCTTGTTAAAACAGTATTGATTTGCTAGGGTAGAAACACTGTCTGTGTCAAAACAGTATGAAGAAATGTTAACCAGTTTTTATCTAAGGCAGGGGTTCTCAAAGTTACCAAAACTGCAAACCCTCTAAAAAGATAAATGAATTTTTGCCAGCTCTCAGGAAAACAAAGGATTTCATTCAGGTTAGGATTGAGCAAGAGATAAATGAGCCCACTTGTATTATGAAATTTTAAGCTTTAATAAATGTTTTTACATTTTACTAATAATTACTAACATGTAGACTTCTACAGATGCTCCAAAGACTATGAATGTATTATTACGTGCCATGCCTGCAAAGATGGTAGAAAAAACAAATATTTCCAACAGAAGCAAAACCCCACCATTGATGGCCAATGTTAATACATCACTAACATGGAATGAATTTTCGGGGAAAAAATTAGCTTCTACATCTTGCAGAATTAGAAAGTTGTTCATATTATTGCCATTAAAAACCCTATCCCATAAAGTACATAGTGATATAATCAAAGCAAGTCACAAAACCTTACAGATAATGTTGAGATAATGATAGATTTTAATGGATACAACATTAAAACATTTTGTAAAAGAAATATATAAGTGACTATAAACATTTTCATTTCAAAATTTGTGTATAACATCAAATCAAATGTTTTTTTTGAGTTCACAGAATCCTCATGCCTCTGCCAAAAAAGGAACAGATTGGTAAGCATGCAAAAATTCAAAGTCCAAGCTTGACAGGGGAAAATTTAAAAAGAAAGTAGCAAACCTCTTGTAAATTGTTCACAACATTCCTGGGAGTTGCAAGTTACAGTTTGAGAATTATGATAGGTTTCCCCTTGAATGAAATAAAAAGGATGTTCTTTTGTCATTAAATTTTGTGCCTAGATTAAATACTGTGACTTGAGTGATGTCTCACTCCATGTCATAAGATTTTATAGGATTACATATTAACCATGACTTATCTGTTGGCTACTGATGCTTTAAATGGTCACCATTATTTGACCAAAAGGTTCATCAGTATTGCAAAGACAAAAAGAAGTATGCTTGACGTTTTGCTTGCAAGGGTTTTAAAGATATGCTATCTGATGCTAGATATGCTATCTGACTCTGAAACAAAAAAAAGGCTTTTCTAGCAATTTGATTCCAGTATAAACATATTTCAGTTTTGGAATGAACATAATGCAGAACATCTTGACGCAATCCCATCTGTGCTTGTAATGGATCAGAACTAGGCTGATTTACAAAATCTGGAGGAAAGCTTGCAGGAAAGAAATATTTTGTCCCATTAGGATCAATATTTTTATTTCAGAAATTGACATATGCACGGCTGTTTTCAATTTAAACTCAGGACCCAACGTAATATGATTAAAATAATGGGTGAAGGGCTGTAGGATAGGTTCTCTGCCATATTCATGTGTGAAAAATAGTATTCTCATAGTTGCTGGGTAGAACACAAGTCAAAATCCCATGATCCAAAAAGTTCTATTCATATCACCTTATGAGCTAGGGGTTGCCTCAGGAATTATTTTATTCATCCTTACTGTGTAGTTGCTATTTTCCAGAGCTCCATAATTATGCATATTACTGAGAATGCAAAGCTAGGATCTTTTAGGGTTTGGCATGCCAAAAATTCAGAACGTGTTTACCTTAATTCTGCTGGTGTGTCACTCCCCCTTCTCCCAATCCACCCCCTGCCAAGGACAAAAGGGGTCTGTCTGGATCTCTGGTCTGGACTTCTGGAAGTTGCCCCAGATAGCCCTCCTCTCACAGGCCCCCGGAGTCTCTGAAAATTGCATGAGAATGATTTTTGGAGGCCTCAGGCCCCACATGTTAGCAAAAAATGGCATGATTTGTCATCTCTGACATTTGTGTTATAGGTTCGCCATCACTGGGCTAGATAATGATGTTCTCATATTTCTGGGAATAACAATAATGATGTCTGAGAAGAACCTTTAAGTGAACATCTCAACTCATGTTGCTAATCATCATGTTCCTGTGTTAGATACTGTCCTGGGGCTAGATATTTAAATTTCAACACTTCATGTGATTATTGAACAGCAAATGAAGGCTATACTCAAAAGAATATCATGCTTTTCTTTAGATTTAGAATTTTCATTTCCAAATACAAAGGGAACATGAACAAATTAGTGATCTAGCTTTTGGAAAGGAATATTAGTCTCAGCAGGTGGTGGTTCATGGCTGACCTTATCTTGGCTTTGGAGCCAAGTAAAGTTTTTTTTAAAATAAATTTTTTATTGTTTTTCTCCACAATACATCCATACATAAACCTTAATTCTTAACAAAATACACATAATTGTATATTTCTATTTGATAAAACATAAACCAATGTCTTAATTTGCACCTTTTGTACTTTAATTACCCGCCTGTTTCCCCCCCTTTCATATCACTCCCCTCCCTCTATCTCCCTCTACCTTCTTTCTCCTTTTCTCCCACTTTCCTACTTCCCTCTTCTTCTCTTCCTTCTCTACTTCCTTTTCTCCTTCTTAGCCTTTCCCTGAGTGTATCTAGTCACAGTCCATCTTAAAATTAACAGACAGGTAACTCATGTCCCTAATTGAGCCAAGTAAAGTTCAGCCTGGTTAGAATTTGGGTGAGAGATCACTGGTGAGAATCAAGATTATAGCTCATAAGGAGTCTTATACAACTTTTTCCGAGTAACACATTTTTTTAAAGGCACAAGTTTTTTAAGCTCACAAAAGAGTATGCTATTTAATAAAATATATTAGCCACAAAAAGTGCTATCAGACACCTGACCCCCCCCCCCATACAGTAGATTAACACAGTTCTTCTACAAAGACTACTCCAAGACTAAGAGTGAGTCAAAAAAGAAATAGAAAAAACAATAATGTCCTGTTATCTTCCTAAAAAGAATAAATCAAAGATTTGAGCCCAGGAATTTCTTTTGAGCTCACAAATTGAAACAGGTTTTATATAAAATCCATTCCTGTGTATCTTTATTTTCTCAATTGGTAAAGTGAGAAAAGTTGTTGTGTTGCCAATGTTAAAAATGGAGATTCAGTAATCCTTGCCAAAATCATTCAAATTTTCCCCAAATATACCAGTTTAGCCTGATCTATTTCCTACCCAGCTCTGATCTACTTAACAGATGCTCTAGGACTAGGTTATACAAATTTAAGCCATAATAAATATGTGAATTTTCCAGATGGTGCAACACATTTTATTGTATTTTTTAAAAAAACTTCTGTGCTATGAGAGCTATATTAGAGCAGTTTCATTTGTCAATATGTCGCTTATCCTCCTGTTATATTTATTATTTGTAAGAGTAGACAGCCTAACTTGAAAAAAAACCCTACATTTAAAGTTTATGTATTGCTCTATAAGCCATAATATTTAAGTTACATCAGGGCGGCATATAATTGGGCTGAAAGATTTTTCTCATTTGCTAGTAG
>JALIGW010000003.1:136544125-136764125 GCA_023053685.1 Diadophis punctatus similis
TTGTACACCTCTCAGATATGAAAATTATTGTTTTCTCCTTAATCTCTTTTACTAGTAACTGGTCCATAATAGTGTTTTTCATCCTATCTCATGGTTGTTGAGGTTGTTTAAAAGACTGATGAAGGATTTGAAAATCAAATTCTGCATTACTTCATCCTTATTCTTATCAACAGGCTTGTGGTATTTTTAAAAATATGGGAGATAAATAAAACAAATTAATAAAACAAATAAGAAAAATATTTTTTATTCTTCTACAATTTTTATGTTTTGTTGTGAACACACTTTAGACTAACTAGTGTATAATTTCTTATATCAACTTGATCTCTTTTTAAAACTTACATTACACTGACTGTTTACTGATACTCAAGAACATATGGCTAATAATTGCCTCCTTTAAGTAGAAGAAAATAAGCCCTAGCCACAAGGCAGATCCTTCTCTTAAACATGATGCCAGTTCGATCCTATTCAGTTTAATCATCTGGAAAATATAAGAGAAGGCCAAACAAGTATTGTAACCTTTACTTTTCCATAAGTCCTGCCTGTATCTTTAAGACTGACAAATTGAAAATATTAATAGGACAATAAATTGTTATGGTTACAATGGTTTGGCCTATCTCAGCAATTTGGCTTCAGGGTGGGCTTACCTGTTTAATTTTTAATCTGTCTAGTTTATACGTAAAGTTGGAATCTAATGTAAAGATTTACCTACTTGCCTAAAGAATTTCAAAACTATTTTTTCTCTATGACTGGCTCTTGCCCCAGAGAAAAATAAATCAGGGATCACATTTGATAATAAGAGGAATTATAATTAACCATTCTATGGTAATTCTCCATTTAGGAGTATTGGATATGTTCACTGCCTTGAGTTATATATAAAAATAATAAAGGTAGGATATAAATAAACAGCTGTTGCTTGTTCCAAATATACTTATATTGAATTGAAATTAAATATATCTTTCTATTTTGGAATTTTAAGAGTTTTAGTAATTTAAAAAAAAATTGTAGCTGGATAATAATAAAATAATATTAAAGAAAGGTGAATCATTTTTCTTTATACTATGAATACATCTTTTCCTGATCTAAAAATTTATCTACAAGGTTGCTTATTAAAAATTATCCGCAAAGTTACTTGTTTAAAAACCCAGCAAAATTAATACAAGAACAATTAACATTGTAATAAGAACAGTCAGGATTCAATAATAGCATAGTGGTATAAGCGGGGATAAGAAAGAATATATTGATTATTTATTTTGAGTGATTCACCTAACTTAGTAATTACGGACACCGGAAATGCAGTAACAATGTGGTTTCCCCCCCAACCCTCTGATGCTGCATGCCAGTTAGACTCCTTAGATAGGGAAGAAGATCAATAGTAGATTCGGCATTATATTTCTTAGTATAGTAGATTCGGCATTATCTTTCTTATATTTCTTAGTCAGTGAATGGATGGATGAGCCTGTGGTGGCGCAGTGGTTAAAAGCAGCACTGCAATCTGAACTGCTAGTTCAGCAGTTCAGCTGTTCAAATCTCACCAGGCTCAAGGTTGACTCAGCCTTCCATCCTTTCGAGGTGGGTAAAATGAGGACCCAGATTGTTGGGGGCAATATGCTGAACTCTGTAAACCGCTTAGAGAGGGCTGTAAAGCACTATGAAGCGGTATATAAGTAAGTGCTATTGCTATTGCTATTTATCACAATGATGTGATAAATAAAATTGGCATATCAACTGAATGTGAGCAAAAACCTCCTAGCATGGGGAATGTTACTTGGAATTTTATTCCAGGTTTTAAGCCAGATCATAACTCACCCAGAATCAAAAGTAGAAGAGCCCTAAGATTGCTTGAATTGAGTCTTAGCATTATTGTTCTGTCCTCATTGCATGTTAGTCTGTGTGCAGCTCGACAGGCAGCTAAACCCACACCTGGAGTCTTTCAGAATCTCCTCAGCCAGACTCTGAAAAGCTCCAAATACCAAACCATGACCTCAGCCACATCTCCCATTTTAATCTGGATTGAGATACAGAATTGGGTATCATCCACAGATCTACTGTATATCATACCAAATGTCTATGAATGACCTCCCTTATAGGTTGGAAGAGAAGGTTGAGCCCTTGGTCACCTCACACTAGAGTGCCTAGGACCTTTTTTTCCCTCATAGGCACTGACTAGAATTGCCCACTTAGGAAGGAGCAAAATCACTAAAGTATGATATAATACAGATAGTACTTGAGATATGACTCTAATGGAGCCTGCTTATCACAGCCACAACTGGCAATGGCTATTAAGTGAGATGTCCTTATTTATGATCCCTACCCCCTGCTCTCCCTAATACAGCCACTAAATGAATGCATAGGTTGGTAAGTGGAATACGGGATGCCTTGAATGGGGGAGGTCCTTAGAGGCCTATCTCAGGTCCAGGCCCACCTGGCCCGGGCCTCCCCCCTTGCCCAAGATATCCCATGCTCCACTTGTCGCCCCTTAGGTCTCCACAGGCCCTTCTCTCCCCTACTGGGTCACTGCAGGCCTTTCCCTCCCCATCATACCCTGCAGACATTTTCTACCCCCACCGGGTCCCTACAGATCTTAGGCCTCATTCCCACCCCACCAGGCCCCACATCTTCCTCCTTACCTTTTGAAAATCTCTGCTCTGCATACTGTGTTAAGGCAGCAAAATGGAGCAGTTCATCCTTGCAAGTGGCCTTGCAGAAGTGGCTGCCATTTTGGTTCACTCACAAGGAACTATGGGCATGCTAAAAATAACAGCCACTTCCAAGAGGCAGCCAAATGGCCCAGGGATCCATGGCCTGATCTCCTTCTGCAACATGAGGTCTGAGATTTTCAAAAGATAAGTATGTGATGGACATGTGGGGAGTAGGCCCAAGGCCTCTGGGGTTCTGGTGGGGCAGGATGTGGGGGGGGAGATGGAGGGGGGCACTGCAGCCTCCCCATGGTCATCATAATGGCGAATGACTGTGGGACACTGCAGCAGCCATAACTTTGAAATGGGTTAAATGACTGGTTGTATTTTGAGGGTTTCCATCCACTGATGGGGATCTAAAAGTATAAAAGACAGTATCAAACGCCATTAAGAGTTCCACTAGGACGGGGATGTCACACTCTTTTTATCTCACTCCTGTCCCAGGCCATCTATTAATATGACTCTTTCTGTCATATAGTCAGCTGGATGAGAATTCAGATAACCCTCTTTTTCCATGATCATCTGTAATTGCGGGATCACCATCTTTCCTCAAGAATGGGAAGCAAATTTGGATAACTACTGTATTACATATTACCAACCTTCCATAAAAATGGAACATTTACAATAGGGTGATAGTGGACTTAAGGCAATTTTCTTGAAAAGGAGGCATACCAGTGTCTCTTTAAAGGTAGTCCATACTTGTTACTTCTGCAGTGAGATCTTAACTGCTACCCAGATCCAGTTTCTTAACCCACCCTGATAGCCTAAACCAGCTAGGTGAGCAAGCAATAAATTTTAACAGAACAGGCATAATAAAACAACTTGCCCACTTGCTTGAAATTCACATTAGAAATCTTCCTCTTAACATGGTAATGACCCAGTGGTATCAACTAATCAGATTTTGACCATCCATTTAGCTTGGAGTAAACGTGAGCAATTTTATCATTGCCCAGTTAAAAGATTCAGTTAAAAGGTCACAGCAGCATTTCATTGGAACTTCCAGGCCAACATTCCTTAAAGATTTCTAGGACACTTTAAACACTATAGCTAGATTGCATTCTATGTATGCAACATGGATAGAAAAAAAAGGCTTGTTGCCCTTTTCACTGTGTCATACAGGTGAAACTCAAAAAATTAGAATATCGTGCAAAGTTCATTTATTTCAGTAATGCAACTTAAAAGGTGAAACTAATATATGAGAGAGACTCATTACATGCAAAGCAAGATAGTTCAAGCCGTGATTTGTCATAATTGTGATGATTATGGCTTACAGCTCATGAAAACCCCAAATCCACAATTTCAGAAAATTAGAATATTGTGAAAAGGTGCAATATTCCAGGCTCAAAGTGTCCCACTCTAATCAGCTAATTAAGCCATAACACCTGCAAAAGGTTCCTGAGCCTTTAAATGGTCTCTCAGTCTGGTTCAGTAGGAATCACAATCATGGGAAAGAGTGCTGACCTGACAGTTGTTCAGAAAACCATCATTGACACCCTCCATAAGGAGGGAAAGCCTCAAAAGGTAATTGCAAATGAAGTTGGATGTTCCCAAAGTGCTGTATCAAAGCACATTAATAGAAAGTTATGTGGAAGGGAAAAGTGTGGAAGAAAAAGGTGCACAAGCAGCAGGGATGACCGCAGCCTGGAGAGGATTGTCAGGAAAAGGCCATTCAAAAGTGTTGGGGACTTTCACAAGGAGTGGACTGAGGCTGGAGTCAGTGCATCAAGAGCCACCACACACAGACAGATCCTGGACATGGGCTTCAAATGCCGTATTCCTCTTGTCAAGCTGCTCCTGAACAACAAACAACGTCAGAAGCGTCTTACCTGGGCTAAAGAAAAACAGACCTGGTCTGTTGCTCAGTGGTCCAAAGTCCTCTTTTCTGATGAGAGCAACTTTTGCATCTCATTTGGAAACCAAGGCCGCAGAGTATGGAGGAAGAATGGAGAGGCACACACTGCAAGATGCTTGAAGTCCAGTGTGAAGTTTCCACAGTCTGTGTTGATTTGGGGAGGCCATGTCATCTGCTGGTGTTGGTCCACTGTGCTTCATTAAGTCCAAGGTCAATGCAGCCGTCTACCAGGAGATTTTGGAACACTTCATGCTTCCTTCCGCAGACGAGCTTTATGGGGATTCTGACTTCATTTTCCAGCAGTACTTGGCACCTTCCCACACTGCCAAAAGCACCAAAACCTAGTTCAGTGACCGTGAGATTACTGTGCTTGATTGGCCAGCAAACTCGCCTGACCTGAACCCCATAGAGAATCTATGGGGCATTGCCAAGAGAAAGATGAGAGACATGAGACTGAACAATGCAGAAGAGCTGAAGGCCGCTATTGAAGCATCCTGGTCTTCCATAACACCTCAGCAGTGCCACAGGCTGATAGCTTCCATGCCACGCTGCATTGAGGCAGTAATTGCTGCAAAAGGGGCCCAAACCAAGTACTGAGTACATATGCATGCTTATACTTTTCAGAGGTCTGATATTGTTCTATGTACAATCCTTGTTTTATTGATTGCATGTAATCTAATTTTCTGAGATTGTGGCTTTGGGGTTTTCATGAGCTGTAAGCCATAATCATCACAATTATGACAAATCACGGCTTGAACTATCTTGCTTTGCATGTAATGAGTCTCTCTCATATATTTGTTTCACCTTTACATTGCATTACTGAAATAAATGACCTTTTGCATGATATTCTAATTTTTCGAGTTTCACCTGTATAACTGAATCTGAGCTTGAAATCTGTGTCTATATTCACTCTTTGTCTTCACTAGTGGAAGAATAACATATAAACTTTATCCCTAGAAAAGAGGAGCCAAATAAATGTTATTCTTAGTTTAAAGAATTTCATTATGCAAGAATTAAGGTTGAAAGAATTTGTTTCTACATTTCTTCTCCAAAGTGAATTGGAATCAGTTCAGAAAAAAGTTTAGGAAAAATCAGGTAAAAATAAAATAAACCTGAAGAGTCCTAATTATTTTTCTTACTTTTTGCATGTAAAAAATAAAGACAAAAACTGATAAGCTTAATTATTTTACACATATGCCAAATATTTTATCTTTGAATCTGGAGAATTGTTTTGAAAAAGGACTGAATATGCTATCTCCACATTTAGATGGAAAACAGCATAGTTTTAAAAATATTTAATTTTTAAAAACTATTAAGGGGAGGGAGAAAAGTTGAAACTGTGTTGGTTTCATATTGTTGTATAGCTGCTTGTATTAAAATGTAACTTGCTACAGGCAAATTGTTTGAATAAAAGTTTAATTCAAACTTTTGAATTAATATCTATTAACCATATGTATGTGGTTAATATCTCTAAATTTCCACAAAGTTCCAAATTCCTACATGTTGCTAGGAACAATAGTACAAAATACTTTACAATGGAAAAGTTGATGTAAAGTGAATGTTACTCATTCACCAGCATCAATCTTACTTCAAATTATTGTGCATTCACTTTTAATGTACCTGGCTGGTCAAACCATCTATTCTTAGGCATGTAGTGCACAATAACATCTATGCTTTTTATGTTTGGAAATAAATTCCAGTATGTTCTGATTCCCACATGTGTTCAACAGATTACAACTATACCAAAGTCAAAGTATAAGGAAATGTTAAAATTTTAGACACTTTAATATAATTATATTGGCTGTATGTTGGTTACTTTTATTTTATTAAGATTATCATAATATAACATGAAAATGAAAATAAAGATAGAGAAAAGGAAAAGGAAAGGGGAAATGTAGGATAAAGGGGAAAAGAAAAAAAAGCATTGACTTCCAACTTTTTTCAGTGCAATAGAATGCAAAATAAAATTACAGCCTCAACTTTTGACTTTTACACATTTGGTAAATACTAGCCATTTCTATAACAAACTAATCTAATCAGCAAATCCCAAATTCAAGGTTTCATCTTTTTTCTGTCTTCAGCACAAAGTTTAGAAGATGTTTCCAGGTAGAATTGAAATGAGATACATTCTTTTCTCTGATTAAAAAGTTTATTTTGTCATCTCTGCTAACACACTCACTTTTTCCATCCATTTTTCCATTGTGGGATTTCCATTGTGGTGTATCTTTCTATTTTTGCACATAAACAATTTTTATTGCAGTCCGCTTATACAATAAGAAAGCTCCAACTTTGTATACAAATTATATCAACATTTAATTTCCTCTAATAGTGAAATATCTTATTTTGCTTTGATGGAGCATTCATTCCATTTTTATTCCATATCATATATTTATTCTCCATCTTTAAATAGTGTGTCAAAGTCCTGTGCAGTTGTTCCCCCAGTTTCCTCTTGTTTTTCTATATCTGATGTTTGAGGTTAGTCCAGATCAAGTTGATTGTCAGAATCCATTATTTCTTGCATTTGTTCCATAGTTAGTTTATGTTTAACCAAGAAATCTTTGCCTTTTTCTATAAAGTTCAATCTGAATCTTTGTTCTTGATAGATAAAAATCATTCTTTAAGTTTATCCCAACAAAATGGAATCTTTCTCCTCTTTAAAATATTTGTTAAGAAGGCATAATCTTTTCTTTTTCTCAAAATCCTAACAGGAATTTCCTTCAGGATGATTATGTCCACATTGTCAATCTTCAGTTTGGATTTGAAGTGGCAATCCAAAACTTGTCCTCTAGTTCTCCTCTTTACAAAATGAACTTTTAATCCCTCTGAACGTTCCCGTTTGTGGCACAGCGGGAGTTTATCCTACATACCTTGTCTATTTCTAATTCAATTTTTCTTTCCCCTTTTTCTTGTGTCTTCCTCAGCTGCCTCAGGGACAGCTCGAAACTGTAACTTCAGTTCTTCGTCTCATAATTTCAACAGGACCATGTTGTCTAGATCATCCTTGTACATCTACACTCCAAGAAATCCACTCTATTTTTTATGTGTTAAATGTCCCCTGAAAGTTGATGAATTTCTTTATAAAGTTCCTTTGAGAGCTTGTCAATCTTTACTTTAGTCTTTGTTTCCATTGCTTGAAGAGTTTTATTTGAATATTTTTCCAAAATACTTCTTATTCCCTCAACCACTCATTTCTTGTTTCAGTCTAGTTGTCATGTTATGAATTCACAAATTGTCACATAAATATATGTTATAAGCTTTATTCTGATAAATCAATAGATTATAGGCAATATTCTGCTCTTTAATTATCTCTTGTTATACTCAAACATTGCCAGGAATTATAGATCTGTCAGGTGCAAAAAATTAGGTTAGGTTGCAGTGTAGATTTATTCAAGCCTATACACAAGAAACTGGTCAATTAAAAGTTCAATACTAAATTGGCATTAGATAAGAGTTAACATAATTTAGGAGGGGTTGAACTTGGAGTGCTTGTGGGAATACAGCGACTCTAAATTGGTGACATGTTTAACTTTGCGCCCTCCCTCAAACTCTGCCTGTCTTCTACAAAATCTGGCCACATATAGATGTAATTGGAGCTTTTTCTTCTCACACAACACACTTCTTAAAATCAGCATTTACAGAGCTCTTTAGCGGATCAAACAGGCTTATTAAAGGGAAAAATAAAGTCCCCCCAAACTTCAAATCCCTATTTTTCAAAGGTAGATTTTGAAATTAGTTTCAAGCTTCCTTATTTTTGCTCAACTCTAACACTCCCATTCCTCGCCTTTTTCGATCACGGAACCTCTGCAATGACACAGTTTATCAAAAAGGAAAAGCAGGCTGCAGTTGAAAAACTCTTTAAAACAGTAAGGTAAAATATGCAAAATTATATGCTTAAGAAGTAGAAGGCTTATTTAAGTATCTGTTTTAAAAGTATTTAAAAATGGCTGGGTTTTCCATAGCAAACTTGCTTGTTGCCCTGCTTTCCAGCTAAGATCAGTTCCAGAGCTTTTTCTGCAAGACACAGCAGTCCAGAGGATCAAAAAGGTTTGATTCTGAAGATTTTTCCTTTCTGAAAAAAGTTTCTTCAAACTTAGGAAACTTGCTAAGCCTAGCTAGTGGAGAATTCGACTCTCAGAGCTTCTCTGGGAACACATTCAGATAGCCATTTTTTTTCTACTAGAAATCAGCTGTAAGTTGATTACTGAGAAGATTGAACAGACTGTTCATGTTAAAAAGATCCATCTTAGGAACTCAAGTGATCTGTGCTTTGAAAAGCTCAAATGTTATACACAATATCTTTGAGATAGTAGGTTTTTAAAATGGGAATTTCATGTACAAAACATAGATGAAATTTTGTGGTGCCAACAAGACTGCATAACTACCACAATTCACTTAGCAACTGTCTGGCTTAGCAACAGAAATTTTGGGCTCAATTGTGGTCGCAAGTCGAGGACTACCTGTAGTCAGTATAGTGTGGATAAACTGCGGCCCTAAATTATAATGTAGATTATTGACTATTTTTCTGAATTAATAGCATTACTAAGTAGTCATTTATACAGTAAAAAACTATCACTACAATAAAAATACAAAATTATGTAAAACGCTCTGCTAACATTAACATATTTTAATGCAATTTTTATATTCAGCTTCCAAAAGAATAATAGTGTAACGATATTGGTAACAGATGGATATTAGGACTCAAGTCAGTCACTTTCTTTCAGTCCAAACTATTTCACAGGGTTGTAGAAGAATAAATGAATTATATATGTCTCTTGAGTGGTCAGGTGGAATATAAGTGATAATGTGCTTAATGAACTTAAAACCTGCAAATTTAAGGGTTTACTCCCATCCAAGTGGATATAGGGATGCAATAGGTAATCACAACCAAGCTTTTTGCATTATATATATTTTATATACTTTTTTTATTTTTCAAAAAATGTCATGGAAAATGATAGATATTGCAATGTATGCTTAAATCGTCAAAAGTTGACTTAAAAATGACTGGTGTCTTATCAATTACACATACAGTAATTGATTCCATTCCTATTGATGAAGAAAAAGCAGATGTTTGTCAGTTATTGCTTCCTTTTTCTCACTTGATAGCAGCAAGCAGTTAACAGCATAGCTGGGTTGGCACATCACATTATTTACCAATTACATTTTCATGGGTGTAACTTACTGGATTAAATCATGGTTTAGCTTGTTGTGCAAAGACAACTCACATGAAGGTAGAAATATATTTCTGTGATCTAATTGTATAGTTGATTTCAGTATTACAGCGATTCTATATCCTATTTTCCACTTGGTGCTGTCAAAATACCCCCAGGGATCCGGACTATCCCCACCCTGCTGGCCTTCCGTAAAGCCGTTAAAACATGGCTCTTCCAGCAGGCGGGGTGAAATAGAGACCAATGAGAATACCTGTAGTCTCCCCATGGACGAATGATGGTGCATGTTTTTTTTAACCTTTATTACTATTTTAATTATTATCGTTTTTATAAATTGTTCCTCTTGTATGTTGTACGCTGCCCAGAGTCCCGTGGGAGTTGGGCGGCCTATAAGAATGAATGAATGAATGAATGAATGAATGAATGAATGAATGAATGAATAAATGAATAAATGAATAAATAAATAAATAAATAAATAAATAAAATGACTTATTGCAGGTGTTTGTGATAACTTTGGATCTACTATTTTAGTGCAATAAAAAGATTTTCAATAAGTATACAGGTTCTTAACCTGGAAAACATGCACAATAGAACAGCAGTGAAGAAAGGCATAGCTTTTATTGGGGAGGAGGGCAATTGATGAACTATGAGCCATGATGTCGTGACATAAATCTTGTCATGACATAAATCTTGTGACTTTTGGCATATGAAGTGTGAAAGATAGGTTCAATGTACATTGTATCATTTTTCTTTGGTCATTGTGCTTTGATTTGGAAGCCTATGGATTTGGCTGTAAAATATTATGTTAAAATAAGTAGGAACAGACCAATATAACCAAGGATGATGGTAGTGTTTATAAAGAAAGTAAACTGGAGCTGTGGCGGCAGGGATCAGTTACCACCATCTTTTCTGGAGGATCTTTTGCTTGACAGTCTTATTGAGGAAATCAGATGGTTCCTAGCATCCCAAGTACAAAGCCTGCAATACTATTGTTTTTCTTTTATGTTGAGACTTTGTATCATAAAGAACCATCTACCGTATTTAAATGGTATTTCTATACAAATAGAAATCTCTTTGTACCTTTGTATCTCTTTTCTATGCAGAGACAGTTTATCCATGCCCCTGGCAACTTCTAAATTGGATTATTGAGTGGCCATGGTTGCTTCTTCTAGACCAGGGGTGTCAAACTCGCGGCCCATGGGCCAGATGTGTCACGTGCTGGCCACGCCCACCCCCGGTTTAGAGACGGGGGGAAAAGTCACGATACATCCCGTGACGAGAACGTGACACCGCAAGTTTGACACCCCTGTTCTAGACTAACTAACATTTCTTAACTTGACTGAATATCCTAACTTGAATATCCTGATTGTTTTGAAGCTTGAATTGTAGAATTGTTCTGAACATAAACTAAGTCATTAAAGTCACATAACCTCTATAAATGTTTCTGACTGTGGGATTTTCTGAATGGTATGGATTCATCATGCATAGTTGCCTTTCTCTTACTGCAATTGTCCAATGCTGTGGAAGTTCTTCTGGGCATTCATATGATCAATAGAGCGGCATCTCTGTTTAACAGCATTATTTACAGAGCTTGTACTACTCCAAAATGCTTTAATACCTCCATTAGTGTGTATCTGTCCTGGAAAGTAGACAAGAGAGTGCCATGATTAATTTGCCCCAATGAGTTCAGTAGGTTTATGGTAAGCATGATTAATTCTCATAATGTGTGTGAGAACTTTCCAGACCTAGGAAGCTTATTAAAGGCTTATTTATGTCTGCCCAATAATCATTTTAAAACCTATGTTACAATTCTGTTTCCATGCCTGCTTAATTTAAAAAAAAAACACTTATAAGGAGAGAAAATCTCAAGAGTAACAGTTATACCAGGCTTGTGCAGGGTTTGCAGGCTCAAAAGTGGTCCTAAAAAACAATGTTTGTAATTCTATCTCGTACCTGATGTAGATTATACTATTTTAATAAATTGTAACAATTTGGGACTGAGTGATAAGCCAACATATAAATATAGACATGTGTTTATTGTGTGCCTTCAGTTACTAAAGTCTCTTCTTCCTCCCTCCATAAACATTTATTTCTCCAACCACAAGAGGCATTCCAAGACTTTGCACCTTTGTTTCCCTAAGAAAGAAACCCTTCTCTATGGTTTGCCCTGAATAGTCCTTCCAGGCACCAGTGTATTTGCAAGACAGACAGATAGAGAGAGGGGGGGGGAGAAAGGGGGGAGGGGGCTCACCATCCATTCACAATACATGGCCACTGGCCCCTCTGTAGAAGAAGATTGCTGAACCCTGGATTAACCTTGATGCTGAAGCTGATCTAATATTTCAGGCTCTTGCCCAATTAAGGAGAAACTTCCTAACAATGAGGACAATTAACCAGTGGAACAGCTTGCTCTCAGAAATCATGGGCGTTTATCACTGGAGGTTTTTAAGAAGAGACTAGACAGCCACTTGGCTGAAATGGTATAGGGCAGCGATGGCGAACCTTTTTTGGCTCGGGTGCCAAAAGGGTGTGTGCGTTCACGTGCGTTCCCACACCCATAATGCAATGCCCCCCCATGCATGTGCACCACCCCTGCACTGCCCCCATGCATGCACACAACCCCCACGCATTTCCCCCCCCCCCACACACATGCACACAGGCCTCACTGAAGCCTCCGGACTTCCAGTAGGCCCGTTGGGCCGTTTTTTCGCTGTCCCCAGGCTTCAGGAGGCTTTCCTGAACCCCGGGGATGGCGAAAAATGGCCCAACGGCGCAACCGGAAGTTCATTTCCGAACTTCCAGTTGGGCTGTTTTTGCCATCCCCAGGGTTCTGGAGGCTGTCCTGAAGCCTGGGGAGGGTGAAAACGGCCGAAAATAAGGCCGAAATAGGGCAACTCCTCGCGTGCCCTCAGATATGGCTCCACGTGCCACCTGTGGCACGCGTGCCATAGGTTCGCCATCACTGGTATAGAGTCTCCTGCCAGAGCAGTGGGCTGGACTAGAAGACCTCCAAGGTCCCTTCCAGATTCTATTCTATTCTATTCTATTCTATTCTATTCTATTCTATTCTATTCTATTCTATTCTATTCTATTCTATTCTATTCTCACTTAGCATTCTATTTTTTTAAAGTAATTGTTTAAAATAAACCTCTTGACTCTTAATTTCATTTTATTAAAACATCCCACAAGTCTGTAAAAGCAATTCTTTGTTGGGTGGTGTTACAAGAAAACAAAGGAAGCTTTTAGTTTGAAAAAGTTTTCAAAGATAGGATATCGTTGTATTCTTGGGCTTAGAATTTTACACTGAAGGATGACAAATACGGTGCTTCAAACCCTGGCGATCAAAGGAGCGGAAGGCAAAGCCTTTCTGGAAGGGTTTTGAGAAGAAGCGCTGGAAAGTACTTAGAGTCCTAATTTGCCATTCTCTGAGGCAATGTTCCCCCCCACCCCTTCCAGTCGCCCCAATGCAGATCAACGTGCACAGGCTTTTCTAATATGAAGTAAATCAAATCAGATTGATTGCTGTTTCTTTAAGACAACAATTAAACAGGGAGGAGTAAGAGTGATGTTTTGACTGCTGGCATTTGTGGCCTCTTTCTTGGCAATGTTTCATATTCCCTTTGCTTTCGTAAGAGGTGGACTGCCTTTACTGTAGCTACTGTTGCCATGGAGAGAGATAGCGGGGGAGGATTCCTAGGATCCCTAAGCCTGCAAGAGATTATGTCTTAGAATTGCGCTTTGAATATAGCATGATGTGGCAGGGCAATTCAGGTGTATTGTGGCATTATAATGGGGGATGACCTGTCAGCTCTCGGGTAATGTGACTATTAAAAAGCTGCCTACTTATTCTAGACTACGAGAAAAGGTATAAAGCAGTGGGTATGAATTAATTGGAAGGAAGGGTCTAGGAACAGGAATTATTTCTGTGATGTTTTAAACAATGTTGCATTTCCTTTTATTTTTATAAAGGAGAAGTTTACAGTATTAAGATGGCTATAAATAGAAAGAATTCCTGGGTGATATCTGTATGAAGGCTCGATTGCAGTTTATATCGTCATGTGAACAAACTTTAAATATCCAGATTTGTAAGATTAATTTGCTTTAGAATTCAGAATACAGTATATTTTGCATTTGCATGTAATTCCAAGTGTTACATTGCAGCATAGCAGTATGTAAACAGAAATATGCATTTCTGCAGTAAGAGTAAACACTGCCCTTAGTGCAGTTAAAGTATTTTACCATCCCAAGAGTTAGTTACTGGGAGATTTTTAGCATGAATGAAAAAAATTACTGTATAGAAGAAGGCTTTGTCTGTTTTGGTAAGTTCTTCTAGGGTTTTTCTTTTCATTTTCTCCATCAATTATTACTTCTCTAAGTGGGCATTTAAAGAAAAGTAGATATTGCTACTTTTATGTTTTTAAAGATTCTGTAAACTCTATTGGGAATATTT
The DNA here is from genome assembly GCA_023053685.1 of Diadophis punctatus similis. Classification (NCBI taxonomy): domain Eukaryota; kingdom Metazoa; phylum Chordata; class Lepidosauria; order Squamata; family Dipsadidae; genus Diadophis; species Diadophis punctatus. The sequence goes on from JALIGW010000003.1 coordinate 136,558,292, forward strand.
TTTTCAGTTATAAATTTTGATGATTTCTTTCTCTATAATCCTAACATTTCAATACAGTGTTTTGGAAAATGTTTATTAAATTTAAATTTATGTCTATAATTAGGAGAATGTAAATATGATTTTGCCTTTAGTATTCATATTTTTCATGTTTGATAGCTTGCAAGTGTTCTGGCAACAACTTTGAGTAAATACCATATATTAAAATGATCCTATTGCAGTTGGAAAGAGATATGGAATGGAAAAGAATGATAAGTAGGAAAAAAGGAATTAATGGACTGACTTTTTTTTTCCTGGTAACTGAATTTGCAGGCTAAGCATGTTGGATTTTGAAAGACCAAGTGTTCTAAATGTAGATAGTCTTTACTTTTCTTCTTGCTTCAAATCTTGAGATATAATGCAGCACTGTGGGTGGATAGTTATGGATTGTATGGTAGAGATTATCTCACTTATGCAAATAATCACTGATGAGGCTTGGATATACTAAAATTACCCTGTAAACAGTTATTAATTACCATGTGCCTTACTGATGTTTGGTTCTTGTGTAGTAGATGTTTCAAACATCAGGTGGGACAAACAACCATTTATTTTTGAATGCTTGCGCTCTAGCATTCTAGCCATATTATCAATTTTTATAGTCTTTTTAAAAAAAGATGAAATAAATATTCAAATTGTATGAATATCCGCAAGAAGATGATATTATCGTATGTTGCAATAATTCATAGGAGAAGAAAACTGGTTATGGTGATGCCTTAAATACTGTACAGTTAACTGAAATATATTAATAGGTAATAGCATTTATATCAAGATTAAAATTATCTGTTCAATTTACTGTTTTATATGAGTGCAAGTAGTGATCACTATTGATTTTGTTAGCTATACAAAGTATGTCTGTGTGGCTTCTTGTGTTTGTATAACTTTCTGATTATTCTTTTTTTAGCATAGTGTTGGGGAATACTGTGCTGCAAACTATAATGCTGCTTTATATTTATGAACCGGTACTAGCTTTTTGTTGCTGTTCTGGTATATCTTTCTCCAGCTTCATAAATATTGTACAACAATTACTGTTTATAGCTATCAAATGGTTTTTCTTTTTCTTTAGGGAGGCATACAGTTGTTTTACTATTAAGCTTCTTTAAGGGCTTGAGGATCTAAAATAATTTGGATTTTTTTTGGGGGGGGTGTATGTTTGATTGTTAGTTTGAGTAGTAAAAGTTATTTGATAAATAGATCAAAATCAAAACTGTTTCTTGACCTTAACAATTATTTTAAACTGCATTTTTAGCTGTACAGTCAACTGAAAGAAAAGAATAAACTGTTTGACTTTGAGGTTTCACAGTGCAGATTTCCAGTAAATAATTCTTGTGCAACGGAAATAGAGCATGACACATCTGATTTTATTGCAAAATGCCCTTATAATTGAAGGGAACCATGGAATGTCTTCATCTGTATTATGTTGGGTTCTTGAAGTGGATAGTATGATTAGAATTAGATCTCATTACAATTACATAGTGAATTGTGACAACATCCAGCACAACAGCTCAGAATTCCAGTTCATTACATACACAATATAGTTTGGGCAACTGTATCATGCAGGCAGGAACAGCATATACTGAACGGCCCAATCAAATAGCTGGCATTGTGTTCAGAAACATCTGCATAGTGTGTGGCGTAGACCCTTCCAAGACCAAATTGGAGATTCCAGAGAAGATTGTGAAGAATAAGAGGGCTAGGATCCTATAGGACAGTGTTGGCGAACCTTGTCGGCACCAAATGCCGAAATGGGAGCGGGCGCGTGGGGGGGAGCGCCAGAAACCGAAAGAGCAGCTCCCTGGTGCTCCCGCATGCGCGAAGACCAGCATGCGCACCAGAACCCGGAAGAGGGTGACGGCTGGCATGCCCGGAGAGATAGCTCTGTGTGCCACTTCCGGCATGTGTGCCATAGGTTCGCCATCACGGTTATAGGACTTCCAGATGCAGATGAGCAGACAGATAGTGATCAATCAACCAAACATGGTGGTAATAGACAAGAACCAGAAGAGTGGTATTGATAGATATAGTGGGGCCAAATGACAGCAACATCAAGGAGTATAAGAAGCTGGATAAATACTGGGGTGTGAAGGAGGAATTAGTGAGGATGTGTCAAGTAAAGTCAAAAGTGGGAATTGATGATAAGAGCTCTTGGGATTGTGATTCCTAATCTAGGAGAGTGGCTCCAACAGATCCCAGAAACAACACCAGAGATCTCTGTCCAGAACAATGCAGTGCAAGGAACAGCTAAGGTACTGCGCCAAACCCTCAAACTTCCAGGTCTCTGGAAGAGGACATGAGAAGACACATAGCACCCATATAGGTGAGAAGGGAGGGATATGAAAAAGTCTGGAATATATTTTCAAAATAAGTAATTGATACGTATATTCAGTATACATTTGAGCCATATATTCTGACCCTGTGGGAAATGAAGAAATGCTAACCATTTCTGAGAATTATAAATTGGTTTATTGCATCAGTATATTCGGGTATAAAAATTTATGGTTCTGTTTCTAGTTATGGTCCAGAGAAAATTGAAAAAAATAAATCCCCACCCAAAAGAATAGAGGAGGGAGAGAGAGGGAGGGAGGGAGGGAGGGAGGGGGGAGGGGGAGAGGGAGGGGGGAGGGAGAATGAATGAGGGAGAATAAGCTATGTAGGCATATAAAATCCTCTTGAAGCATTATTGTGACCTCCCAACAATTAAAAATGTGTGCCCCCCCCCGATAAATTAGATAGTTCAGTGAAAGGTTACTTTAAGAACATATTCTAGTGACCTCATGACCAATTACTTATTTATTTATTTGTTTGTTTGTTTGTTTGTTTGTCAACAAGTACAAGGAAAGGGGACACATTTAAAAAATGGCACAAATAAATGGATATAAATAAGCAAAACAGCCATAAACACATAAAATGAGTACATTAAAATGTACCTGCAGAGTACTCTTAGAAACTTTATAAAATGGTGTACTTTGATCACATTCTAGGATGCTTTTTCAAATACCCTACTTAGTTATAAATACTGGGATTTCCTTGTAGTTTCATCTAATATTAATAACTCTGCTTATCTTTTTCTAGATATGCTAAGGTCAGCTTAATACTGCCATCTACTGTGATAGATAAAGTACCGTATATCTATATTTGAAACTTTTTGGTGCTATCTCCCTCCTTTGACTCACATCAATCTATTTTATTTTGTAAAAACTGTTTGCTTTTGATAAGTCACCCTTGTACTTGAATTATAGTTCCGTACATTCACACATCATATTAAGCCTAAATTTGTTTAAAGCGTGATTTATTATCAAGTCTGGGTTAGTTCTGTAGATGAGCAAAATAACAATGAATGGTTTCTATTTGATATTTGCCTTGCATGTCTCAGGACTGATGAATACATCAATTTGTGCATGATATATAAATCAGAAAGAAATAAACCATATTATGGCTTAGTGTGATTTATGGAAACATTATCCTGTTCAATGGGCTAAATTTATTAAACCATTTAATAAAATATTTTATTAAATGGTTATCTTCAATAGGAAACATGAAAACACAAGGAAAATTAGAGAAATGTAAAATACACTATGACATTTCCCCATTTTTATTTGCTGATAACTATAATAAATATATTTTACTAAGAAGATGCTAATTCACAAAACCTCATACTATAATAAATTTGTTAATCTTTAGGTTTCCATAGGAGCTCTCCCCCCCATTTTAAAGTCCCACTTTATAGTCTGTATTGATGTATTATTCTGAGTTATTATATCTCTTGTCTTGAGTAGTAAACTTTAAGATCAGTGAACAGATGCAGCACTGCAACATTCTTTTGGCGGTTAATATGATGATAAAATTTAATTATAATGTGGCACTGATGTATTACATAATAAAGATTGTCAACAAGGCCAAATGTTCAACTGCTGATTAAAAAGACTTTTAGGTACTTCTGTGTCCCAAATCATTGCAATCTCACTACAGAGATCTAAAATGGAAAGCTAGGCTTCTAAAGGTTATGTTAAGTCTCATAAAAAGTTCCAACTCGTGGGTAGTTAGCGCTTTTTGAGGGAAACAAGGCCCTGTGGGCAGCTAACCACGAGTGAAAACTGGACTCTAATTGGCTTGCCTAAACCCTTGTTTTTGAAATAAGATAAGGAAACCTGGGTGCAGGTATGGAGTGGGCATAGGATGAGGCTTAGATAGGTTGATGTGAAAGGACTTTTAAGATGGCTGTTGCAAATCTGCTATAGATAGCCCTTGCATGACAACCTGTTGCTTAACAACTGTTTAAATTTACCACAGCTTCCCCCCCCCCCCCGCCCCCAAAGGTACTGATGACCCGATTTTGAACTTCCAACGGCTGCATCCCCTCCACCGCCCCCCCCCCCACAGCCATGTGATGGTATTTTGGATGCTTGGCAACCAACTCACCATTACAGCCATCTGCAGCATTTCATGGTCATGTGACAATAATTTTTGATGGTTGTTTTTTTTTGCCAGTTTCTGGCATTTCTTTCCTGTTTCCAGCAAAAAAAGTCCATTGGCTAAAATGGATTCATTTAACAACCACGGTGTTCACTTAACAACTGCAGCAACATTGTAAAATCAGGGTTGGTCACATGGTGACCTGCTTATAGGCAAGAAATTACTATCGTAATTCCAGGCTCAACTGCAGTCGTATGTAGAGGATTAGCTTTATTTGAATTAAGGGAAGGTGAAATCATTCAGGCATAATCAAAGATATTGTATGGTGTATTCAAACATGCTCTTGAACTGCAAGAAATTTGTTTTCTGACCAATGAGTATTTTTGTGGCAGGTACGCTCCCCATAGCATCAGAGTTACCACACTAGCAGCCCTTACTCTCGAACTTTCAGCTCTACTTACTACTTCATCGTTTTGAATTACATATTTATGCTATCAATTTGTGTAACATTATTGGTGTGATGAAACAATTCAATGCCCACATTTTACTGGTGATCAAGGGTGGAGTATCATGAAGACTCTTTGAAGAAAAATGTGGTAGCTCTGCTGCTTATACATATAATTCTCTAAATACATTACTGCTCGTATATGCACATAAGAATCTTTGAAATTTAACTTCTATCTATGTGTTTCACACATCAATGAAAATAACAGCCACTGGTGTTGCCTTCAGGTGTAGCTTGAGGCACGGTAATATTATTAAGTCCATTTGTCTATTTAGCAAATGGTGGATTAATGTACTGCATCCTGACTGGGGCTATTTAACTTCATAGAAAAGCTTTCATAGCATGCTTATTAATTGCTGCTGTTGCAACAACAGTTGTAAGAGTTATTTACCGACATATTGTATCTGATGTTAGAAAGATAGTTGTATTAATACTCTTCCTATCTACATGTACAAACCGTTATCAATTTTTATTAGCATTAACTTTTCTTGTACACTGGAGAATGTTTGATTCTAATAATTACTTATACAAAGCTGACTCCTAGTGGTAAGTCTAAGTCTATACACACTCTCATTGATCTTTTGTTTTTTAGGAGTCAGGTCAGTTTTCGATACTACCTTTAATCTTTATATTGAACAGAAGTATATCATTTAAATTCTCGATTTCAGAAATGTGGAATGCAATATACAAGTTTTTCAAACTGTTGGACAGGAACGGGGAAGTTCTGATTTTGCGAGAAACAAAAATAATATTTTGGAGGTGTATGATACAGGTCATTAGAGAAGCCAGTGCTTGGACACAGTATTCACTCAAATCAAATCAGCAGGAGAATTCCAATAGGTTTTGGTCATTGCACTTACTAATGTCACCATTCTCTATTTTAACAAATATTTGAGGATATGGAATATGTTTGGAGTGAACTGCGTGTGGCAGTTATGATAAATGGGAAGAAAGGAGAGGTTCATTGTGTAAAGGCTGAGAAAATGAAACAGTTCTTCAGTGAATTCCTCAGACAGAAAGCTGTGGGTCATACCTGATCATTCAGTCTGTTACCATGGTTATATACCATGGCCTTGTGGTCCTAAATGAGAAATAGTCGCTGCAAATAACGAATCCATGTGTCTTTATAGTCTGTGAATTCCAAGATATTTGTGAAATACCATCTGCTTGTCCCCATCTGTTCCTTTGCAACAAATAATTAGAAATGCAGGGCTAAAAACACTGTACATTGTTTAGATTGCAACGAACTAGCATGAGAATATATAAAATGTATCCAGTAATGTGAAACTATTTCATGTTTTAACAACATGTATAATATCATATTGGCTGTGGAAGTCCATATAGTTGTAGATGTTGGACTAAAAACAGAGTGGTTTCCCCGTGGCCTATTGGTAGCAAAAGGTCTTCGTGAAATAAGATGGGCGGCATGTGGCTCTCCAGATATTTCAAGTAACGAATAAGCTTTGGAAGAGTCCCTCGGGAGTAGGGCGGCATATAAGAACCAAGAAATAAATAAATAAATAAAATAAACCGGTGAAACCTATTTTAGGATGTATGTTTTATATACTAACATGGGTATTTTATGACAATCACATAATTTGGAATAAATGAAACTGTTCAGTCTTTAGAGGCAGTCCAATAGAGAATGGGTTGAAACCAAGAAATTTTCAGCTTCCGTATTGTCACCAGTTGGTCAGTAATGGCACAGTAAAGGAACATTTAGGTGAAGGTACATTTGCTTACTATCAATATAATTCAAGTGCATTCAGTCTATAACACTTTGCACAACCTGTTACTTACTTTTTAGGCTGGGCCCAAAATTTTTACTTCTGTACAAGTAGTCATCACTAACTAACAGTTAATTGGGACTGGAATTTCGATCACTAAGGGATGAAGTCACAAAGTGAGATGCCACATGACTGCATGGCCTAGTGATGGAAGTCCCAGCAGTCCCTGTTGCCTTCATTAAGTGAAGATCCCGCATCATTAAGGAAGGACTTCACATGACGAGCCATGGTGGTGCAGCGGTTAGAGTGCAGCACTGCAGGCCACTTTAGCTGACTGTGATCCGCAGGTCAGCAGTTCAAATCTCATCGGCTCAAGGTTGACTCAGCCTTCCATCCTTCCGAGGTAGGTAAAATGAGGACCCAGATTGTTGGGGGCAATATAAATATACATTGCTTACTGGTGTAAACCGCTTAGAGAGTGCTTGCACTGTGAGGCGGTATATAAATCTCACTAATAAATAATAAATAATAATACATTTACTGTTGTGAGCCGCCCAGAGTCTCTGTGGAGTGGGCGGCATACAAATGCAACTAATAAATAAATAAATAAATAAATAAATAAATAAATAAATAAATAAATAAATAAATAAATAAATAAATAAATAAATAAATAAATAAATAAATAAATAAATAAAAAACAAATAATAGAAATGAATGAATGAATGAATGAATGAATGAATGAATGAGACTTGGAACTTTCTGCCGGCTTCCAGGATGCAAAGTTAATGGGGGACCAGGTAGGAAGTTGCAAATCCAGGCCATAATAAGCCTTTCCATAGGCAGTTCACAAGCAGGTTTTTGAGTGGGTGGGTAAGTGCTGTGGGGAGTGGGTACATTTTTAAAAGTTGCACTACTGTGAATCAGTGAAGTTTTTCTGCACATCCACAAATCTTTTAGAATCAGAGTGTTTCAAGACCAGTTTAGTGAATAAAATTTTCATGATAGAAATATAACTGAGTAAACATAATGTTACTTTTTTATCAGTTATATTGGGAATGTATTTTTTGAAAGCTTCCAGTTCCTTAAAGCAGGAAGTTCTTGATGTATTCTGTAGCATCCAAGATTACAGGACAATTTAAGTTATAGGAAGACTTAATTCAATTGCATTTTAAGATAAGACTTTTAATAGAGCAGTTCAACCATGGAATTAGTTATTTAAGGAAGCTATGAGCACCTTTTTACTGTCTGTCTTCAAACAGAAGTATGAATCTTATACTTCCAATTTATTATTGGCATGACTAGGTTTTTTTTCTTTTTGGTTTACTGTATTATTTTATTGCTTTGTACTACAAGTATTTATTTATTTATTTTATTTTAGTGTTCTTATATGTCGCCCTACTCCCTGGGGACTCAGGGCGGCGTACAACATTTAAAGAACAACTAAACAATATAATAATTTAAAAACAGTTTTAAAAGAATTTAAAAAACATATAAAAACCATACATACGTGGGGGAGACCTAAGATGTGAAAGTAGTTGACTATCTAGCGTAATGGAGCCTGCCCATTATGATCATAGAGTCATGATGGTTGTAAAGTGAGTCACCTACGTGACAGACCCAATTTTATGACCTTTTTTGTGGCAGTCGTTAAGTGAACCCCCACAGTCTTAAGCAAACTAATAGTTTGCTATGGGGCGCTTTTGCTGAAAATCATAAGTAAATGCCACATAGTAAATTGCAGTCACATGACACGTGAGTTGCTGCACCCATAAATGCGGGTCAGTTGCTGAGCACCCAAAATGCAGTCACATGACCATGGGAAGGAAGGCAGCCCTCAGAACTTTGAAACCAGGTTGTAAGTACCATTTGGGGTGGTCTGTCATAACTTCAAACCAAGCAACTGATTGTAAATTGAGAACTACCTGTTTGTAGTGAAAATACCAGAATTTAATAATGCTGATAAACTGGGTTGCTGTGCATGTACCAGTGCTCTTTTGAATGTTTGCGTTTGAGATTGGGGGGAAAAAGGCATTGGAAATAGCTGACAATGCAGTAAAACCTCAAAAGGATAAAGGGAGAGTATATGCACAAGTCATGATGCTGGGATATAAAGAGCCACATTTCAATAACAGGACTTGAGAAATAAAGAACCAATTCCTTTACTGTTGGAGAGACTTTGCCTGGGAACATTACAGGCTTTCCAACTGAGGCTGTATCATCTGTCCACATAATGTACTGTAGAGGTATACCCATCAGCACCAATGACGTGTAAGCTGACAGTATCAGATCTACTTAAAATATGTGCTTTTCTTCAAAAGGCAAGCAACAAACAAACCAGTAAAAGCAAAGTGAAGAAATGCAGCATCTAAACACTCTCTAAAGTGTCAGGATCATCAGAAATCCAATGAGCATATAAACTTTTTTTTAAAAGCTAGTTTTCACAACTGAAAGAATTCTACAGTTTGATAGTAATTAGCAAAGATTGACTTCCATGCTATAAAATATCTTTCTTGGTAAAGGCCTACTTGAGAAAGGCCTCTCTAGTTTTCCTCTTGAGTAGAGCTTAAATTCTACATAAAAATAAATTGGTAACCAGTACAACTAGAATAAGCGTTAAATATTCTGTTTTCTTAGCTCATTTAGATCTTTTCCCACTATTTTTTTCAGACAGTTCTGAATTTTCACAAATGAAGGCGAATATACTGTACTTGTCCTAGGGCCGTGGTGGCGAACTTATGGCACGCATGCCAGAGGTGGCACGCGGAGCCATAGAAGCCGGCACGCGAGGGTTGCCCACCGGCAAACCGGAAGTGTGAAAAAACGCACTTCCGGTTTGCCGGTGTGCTGTTTTTTGCACTCCGGAGGGTTCAGGGAAGCTCCCTGAAGCTCCGGAATGCAAAAAACTACAAAACAGACAAACCGGAAGTGCACTTTTCCGCACTTCCGGTTTGTCCGTTTTGTAGTTTTTTGCATTCCGGAGCTTCAGGGAGCTTCCCTGAATCCTCTGGAGTGCAAAAAACAGCAAACCGGCAAACCGGAAGTGCGTTTTTTCGCACTTCCGGTTTGCCGGTTTCGTCGTCCCAGGCTCCGGTAAGCCTTTGCGCGGGGGTGGGAGGGTGTGCGCATGCGCAGGGGGCAGCATGGGGTGTTGTGCGCATGCATGGGGGGGAGGGAATGGGTGTGGGCACGCGAGCTTGCCCCCCCTTTTTTGGCACGCGAGCCGAAAAAGGTTCACCACCACTGTCCTAGGGTAATATTGCAGGATCCAATCTGGGTTGGTCACTGGGACCAGAAGTTTTGTTTTCTGATCTTTCAGACTCATGCTGGAGCCCATCTTCAGGAAACTTCTCTCTAGTCTAGTTCTGAATTATTTTCAGTGCTAATTCTGTCCAGTGTGCATTACAATAATCCAGTGAAGAAATAACAAGAGCACAATTACCCTATTTCAGCCAGGATGCTGTAGAAATGGTTATGAAACCCCCCCCCCCCATAAATTAACTTCATGTGGTCACTTGAAAGGAAGAAAGCTTGGAAATGGGGGGGGGGAATGGTCCTGCAAATGGAGGCTGACCTCTATTCTGTCCAACCTTCATTCATTCAACCAAAAAAGTCTGAAGAAATGTTATACACATTTGCATAATCTCAGATATTAAGTCTCTATGCAGTCTTGGATCCTTATATTACACAGTTCTGGGTTGTATAGAAAACTCTGTTTGTGTTCCAGTAAATGCAAGTACAACTCTCATTGGGAGCTGCCAGCTGAATGCAGCCTTGTATCTGCAACATTATTTTTTTACTCAGTTTGAACTCTCCATGTTTTATGCTGAATGCTAAGAAGAGCTGCTGCATTTTACAGAACCATAGAGAATCTGGGAACGCATAGCTTGGAGGTGGAGGTGGGAATGTAACTGAAATAGAAAGATGTCAAATCACAAAGGCAAGGCATGGAATCATTGCAATTGCTTCTTTCATTCCTTTTTGCTTTCAGCAGTCTGTAAAGCTGCTGTGAATTTTTGTTTTCTGAAACTCTGGCCTTGGGCACATGATAATAATAACCCCTAAGGTTTGCCACAAAGGTGGGACAAAATAGCATCATCATTGTGCTTTATGATCGAAGAAAATTGTTGCCTGCATGGGATTGGAGCTATTCATATACTTGAGTCTGATTGATTTAGATAGCAAGGAATAGAATTCCATTACTGGAATTAGAGTAATCTGTTCAAACCACACAAAGTCAAAGGCACACAGGATTCAAAGGCACAGGGCTGATATGCTCTGAAAAAGCATGTCAGCCCTATAAACTAAGGCAGTGTTTCCCAACCTTGGCAACTTGAAGATATCTGGACTTCAACTCCCAGAATTCCCCAACCAGCATTCGCTGGCTGGGGAATTCTAGGAGTTGAAGTCCAGACATCTTCAAGTTGCCAAGGTTGGGAAACACTGAACTAAGGAGTGTTAGATAATATAAAAAATGAAATGTGGGATGCAAATACTTCAAAGCATTAAGAGGTTTTACTTTATTTTCAGTTTTTGTTTTGTTCAGTTATTTTGGGTAGCAAGGGATAGTCATCAGCCACTTCTTACCTTAGAACACTTGATACTGATTGTTCCATTTGGATATTATTACAATGGTTTGCAGTGTATGGGGAATTCTAAGTAGACACTGCATCTGCTTTCCGTGTTTTCAGAAATATTGGATTTCTGTGGGCATCAATTTTGAAACATCACCACCATTGATGGAGATTTCAGATTTCATCAGCTAGATGTGGAGGTGGAATTGATTATCATAAACATTTGCTGTGTAGGCAGTGATTATTTTCCATGTTTATATATATATATATATCTATTTTGCAAAACATTAATTGTTAAAATAACATTCTCATTCATAAATAAAAATTACAGAATTCGGAGTATCAGGAAATACACATGCACACATGGACACATTTATGACATGCAAATGCATAATAAAATACTTTGTGAAAGATTATTGGACTCTAATTTTGATTCAAAATTAGGATTCAGATAAGGATTCATTGGATGGACCTGAGTAAATCTCATTTTGACTCAGCAAGGTGATGTGAAAATAATAGCAACCTGTCATGGTTGTCATGGCAATAAGTTGAAACAGAGACTGTAAATCAATTTGGCAAGTTCACCGATAAAGAATAATAGTTCCAGTTTTTTTTATTTATATATACACACACATATATGCTGAGAAAGAGTTTTAAATACTTGGAGCTTCATTCAATCAATTAAGCAGGGCATTCTGGGTAGCTTTATTGTAATCTTCACATATGGCTGATGATCACTGAGCACATGAAAGCATCTTGATTATCTACTTGATTATCTACTGATTCTACCTTAAGGAATCTGGTGAATATTTTAGCCTACGACCTTCATAATTCCAATAAAATGCAACAGACACTGGGAATTATGGAAAGAATTGTCCAATGCAGTCAATTATATAGCCAACCTTAGTTGATCTCAAAAATTTAAGCAGGGTCAGATTTCATTAATCCTTAGTTTGGAGGCCACCAGAATCCCAGGATAAAGGTAGACCAAGAAGCTTATAAGGCATCCTGGAGCAAGGCAGTACAAACCATTCCCGTTTTTCCCCCCAGTAAAACTACATGGCCATGTCAATTACGTCACTACCGTAGGAGTTGAGAATGCTTCAAATATTTTTCTTTTTCTGTCCAAGATAGCTAGATAGAGGAGAAAAGACTTAATATATAACTCTCACGTTAATTTAGATCAGGGTTGAGAAAAATTCTGACATGCCAAGCTATCTAATTCAAGGAAGAACATGCCTAGTAGATAGATACGTTTCTTGCTGTTTTTAATTCTTTTCACTATACAGATTAGACATTAGAATTCATGAGTTACTGTGTTTGGTTTCTGTATGTTCTATTTCTGAGAGTTTTATTTATAAAAGTAATATCCTGCATTTTCATTGTGTTGTGCTTTTTTGGAAGCTTAAGAAAGATGCCAAATGCAAATGAGTGGCTATGATGCAATGATTTTGCTTTGAGTGTTATATTGAATATTTTATAAATTGGTTATTCAACAACTGTTAGCTGAGAAAGTGTAATACTTTAAAATAAGTTTTGCTTTTTTTAGTTTTGATATTTTTTTTCTTTTAGATAAAATTGAAGAAGCACAGAAAGAACTAAATGAAACAGAAGATTCTAAAAAAGGTAAAATCACATGTTCCTTCTTATTCTTGCCCATTAGCCTCATAATATAAAGACTGTGTAGTTCTGATGTGAAAAAAAGTTTAGTCTGATTTGGAATGATTTTAATGAAGAAAAAGTATAAATAAATTCTTACAATAAAGCAATAAAAAGCTTGAATTATACTAGTATGAAGAACATTTTTTTCCAATGGAAAGATTAATGCTCCATGATATCCCAGAAAGTAATTATCACAATTATGTGTTTTTTATATTCACTACACATACTCTTAGGCTATTACTTTATTTTCTTCCTGGCTGCACATATAGGTATATACAATACATATATAACATGTATATTATGAATTCATTAAAATACAGTTTTACATCAGTGGTGGGATTCAATTTTTTTACTACCAGTTCTCTGGGCGTGGCTTGGTGGGCATGGCTTGGTGGGCGTGGCCAGGGAAGGATACTGTAAAATCTCCATTCCCCCTCCACTCCAGGGGAAGGATACTGTGAAATCTCCATTCCCACCCCACTCCAGGGGAAGGATAATGTAAAATCTCCATTCCCCCTCCACTCCAGGGGAAGGATACTGTAAAATCTCCATTCCCACTCCACTCCAGGGGAAGGATACTGTAAAATCTCCATTCCCACTCCACTCCAGGGGAAGGATAATGTAAAATCTGTATCCTCCCGATCAGCTGGGACTCGGGAGGCAGAGAATAGATGGGGGCGGGGCCAGACAGAGGTGGTATTTATCGGTTCTCCGAACTAAAAATTTCTGCTACCGGTTCTCCAGAACTGGTCAGAACCTGCTGAATACCACCTCTGCTTTACATCCTGTAAGATAATACTTGCCATGCTTGAAGTGCTATGAGTTATTTTGAGGGAAAGAAATTGGGAAAACCAGTGACAGATTTCAGAATAGACCATAAGGATCAGTCTATCCTGATCTATTTGTTATGGTTCTAAAAGGACCTTAAAGTCTGCATCTTAATAAATCTCTGTACTGTGCAATATAAAACACTCAACTTTGATTCAATAACTGACTAGAAAATTCATTTCTGATGCAGAATTTCAAAGAACAGTAGCATTTCTAATTGCATGTTTTTTAAAAAAATCAATGCTGAAATAATGTATAAATGCCAGAACTATCAGAGCAGGGATTGTTTTGACAATAAAGAAGGAAGCACACTGTGTGTTTTGATTTAGTTCTTCAGCTTTTAATGCTATTCTATCTTTTATTATGTAGGAAACGTTGAATGCTTTTTTTTGTCAAATACAGAATTTTCATAAAGATACTGACTATACTTTCAAATGGTTATAGCATGTTTTGTGATGCTTTTCGTGATTGTGAAATACTCAGTTTGAACAGAAAAACCAACAACTTGCTCAGAACTAGCACATCAGTTGGAAGTTGGTAAAATAAAAAATGTTATTGAAACCATAATGCAGTGTTGAAAATACCCTAGAATCAGAGGTTCTTGTTGATTGTAGCCAAGTATTAATCTGGTTTGCAGTAGTCCACAAGAGCAACCTGTAGATGTCAAAATTCTTTCATCCCCTATACAGAATAATTCATGCAACAGTTCCTTGGATGAAGATATTACAGAACTGCATGGGCAACAGATGTTGTTCTTCCTTTCTATCCTTGCAAATTAGAAGAACTTATTATCTACAGTTACAGATAATTTGTGTTGGATAAAACCTTGAGACTCCTTTGGTTGCAAGTAGATCAAATCACAGATTAAATCCTAAAGGAAATTAACCCTGGATGTCCTTTGGAAGAACAGATACTGAAGCTGAAGCTCAAATATTTTGGCCACCAAATGAGACTCATTAGAAAAGACCCTGATTTTGGGAAAGATTGAAGGCAAAAGGAGAAGGGGGGATGCAGAGGATGTGATAGTGTCATCAATACAGTGGGATGAGTTGGGGCAGACTCAGGGAGATAGTGGAGGATGGGGATCTGGCATGTTATGGTTCATGGGGTCGCAAAGTGTCGGACACAACTTAATGACTGAACAACAACCAACATAATTTAGGTATTATCTGAATTTGGCTGCTATTCAATCTGTCATTTTGACTATCCTTTGCTTCGCTTTCTGGATTTTGGACTCAGAGTAGCCTGGGACTACTTCATTGTCTACATTGTAAAGATGTAATCAAGAGCCATGGTGGCATAGTGGTTAGAATGCAGTACTGCAGGCTACTTCTGCCTGCCAGCTGCCTGCAATTTGGCAGTTCGAATGTTACCAGACTCAAGGTTGACTCAGCCTTCCATCCTTCCAAGGTTGGTAAAACGAGGACCCAGATTGTTGGGGGCAATAAAGTGACTCTGTAAACTGCTTAGAGAGGGCCTAAAGCACTGTGAAGTGGTATATGTCTAAATGCTATTGCTATTGCTATTAAAGCAATCCAAGGAACTGAGAGAGAAGGATTGGACTGACCATATCTGGTTAGGCTGGCAGTAGAAAGGGGCCTATGGGAGGCTGGAATTTTTTCCTCTGCTTGTATGAGAGGTGAGAGGGCATAGCTAGCCAACCCTGATGGTTGAAGGGCATAATTGGTTCTACTCCTGGTTGCCCAAGTGAGAGTGGCATGGCTGAGGAATGGTATGCATGGAAGAATTGGACATGGAGTGGGATTTAAGCAGATGCCCCAAGTAGTAGGGGATGTGTGCTAGGTAGAAGTACTCAAGTACTTGGGTAAGATTGTCATCCATTTGGTATTGGATGTGTGAGGGTAGTAATGATGGGGGTTTTGGATTGGGGATAGGAGGGCAAGGGTCTGTGGGATTGGACAGAGTGTAGGAGGATTGGGTAGATGTGGTCTGGGTGACTGAATGTGCAGCAGGAGGAAGGCAAAGGCATCATGGGGAGAGATGGCAAGGGACAGAGTGGGCTGTTCTCAGAAATGGCAGCTTCAGTGTTTATTACCTCCGCACTTAGTCCTGAGATTAGACCTTAGTATTCCTGTCCTCCATCTGTTACTATTTAATGTAAAGTCAGCTGTAATAAGACTCATTGATGACTTACTGTATTTTTCGCATTATAAGACGCTCTGGACCATATGACGCACCTAGCATTTTCAGCCTCTGCACGCCCCATTTTTGGCCTCCGCGCGTCCTGTTTTCGGCCCGTTCCAGGCAGCAGGGTTTGCCGCCACCGCCAATTGCTGCCGAAAGGCAGCAGCGGGGATCTGCAGTGCTGATCCCCGGTGCCTGGAACGGGCCAAAAATGGGGTGTGCGGAGGCTGAAAATGGGATGCGCGGAGACCAAAAGTGGGCCATGCGGTGGCGGCGATAGGCAGCGGTGATGGGTGGTGGCGAACACTGCAGCCTGGAACAGCTGATCGGCGGTATTCTGGGAGGCCGATCCAACTGCCAATCAGTTGCTCATGCTAAATCAGGCTGTGCTGAAGCTGACCAAGATGTTTGCTGTTTGCTGCAAGGAGGCAAATTGCTAGGAGGCAGAGGCCGAAGGGTGGGGGCCGGTGGGTGGGCAGGGCTTTGGCAACATTCTCTCTATAAGACGCACTCTCAAAAGGTCCAAGTTCCTGACCTAATCCAGCATTAACAACTACACTCGTGTGGTTGATAACTGGGTTTATTAAGCCAGACTCAGGCACACAAATGAGTTCCAAAAAGCAATAAGCATGAAACAGATGCAATCCGGAAGTAAAGTCAGCACTGGGAGCATCCGCCTCCCAGTGCGGTTATGTAGGCAAGCCACGCCCTGCGTCGGTGCAGGCAGTTGTGTCTCAGATTGGCCATTTGGATCCCCACCTGGCCACTCCATGAGGCCTCATAGCTGATTTTTGGGCCGATGCCTTCACCTCCTCTCATAGCTGATTGTCAGGCATTCCGGTTGCCTCGCGCGGCCCTGCCTCCCTGCTATGCAGCCGATTGGCGCTCCAACGGTGGTTCTCCGGCATGCCACTGCAGCCGCCAGCTTCACAAACCCCCCAACACCAGGAGCTTCCCTCCCCACCGGTAAGGCAAACCCTGAGGGAAAACCGGGATTTGACACGCACAGACATTTCCACCCACTTTGGGGGGGGAGTGCGTCTTATAGACCGAAAAATACGGCAATTGAGAGGTCCAACCTAGTTTGCATTACTGAAACCGTGTGTGTGTGTGCGCGTGGGCACACTCTAGAAATGTGCTTTCTGGCTTTTGAGTGTGGCATCAGCCTTGATCCTGGGACAGGGAAAGCAAAGTGGCTATTGTGATCTGGAAATCTCTGGAGTTCTGTGCTGAACATAGCCAGATGTAAGATCCTATTGATGAAACTAGGCTAGAGGGATCAGTTGAGATTTTTACTATTGTATAAGCTTCCTTGCTGGGTAGCAGCTTCCATGCCTTTATTCCTCAACTTTGTGGTTCAGTTGGTGGTGGACTTTCCCAGTTTTATGATTGTGATAGGTTTCAACCTGATTCTTGTGGGCCTAGAATCAGAGATGACTTGGGAGTTCAATACAATCATGGGGTTTGATCCAGATTATTAGGGGCCCTATGCATAGCTGAAAGGTAACATACACTAGATCTGGTATTTGTTGTGGGCATTGATGATATAGCTGGTTTTGAGGAATATTGCCATCAGTTCCTTGTCATAGACAAATCACTCCCCTGGAGACTTAGAGTTCTCAGATAGTATCTTTTGTAGGAAGAAATTTGATTAATTTATTCTAGATGATTGATGGACCCAATTGAATCCAGAAGTAGCTTGGAAATGTTCCTGAAACTGTGTTGAATGACCTGTCCAAGGCCTTAGAAACGAACAGGTTGAAATGAACAGGCAACAACAATCCTGGATCTAATATTCAGATTCTCTGCTTCTGTGAATCCAAGAAACCCCACCCCCCCCACACACACGGTTGTCAGAGAGACTCTGTGAGATGAAATGACATGCCATGCCTAGAGTGCCACTGGAGGATGACAAATATCAAATATGGGCACATATAAAATATTTATTAAAGTTTACCTTGTGATAATAAGAGCAGTGAAAATGGGCTTATTTCTCTGCTCTTATTGCATCGGCAGATAATTGTTTTGCAACCACACTTCCTGCAATCTGGTCCCTCCTTGGTAAGAATCAGGTGGAGGAAGTTCTCCAGGGCTGTTGTGAAAATTATTCTTAAACGTCTGTTGTATAATGTCACTCATCTGCTTGGAGTTGGATTCTGCCTGGGCAAGTCATACGGAATTGAACTGAGGTACAATCTCAAGTTATCTGGAAAGAATTCCTGAGGAAGTGGAGAGGGTCTTGGGACCATGAGTTTGGATATCTGTATCCCTTCTGGCTGGTTAAGACCTCCTGGGAGGTCTTTTTGAATGCAACTTGTGGTGAATGCTTCTTTGCCAGTCTCCAAGCCTTTCCTTTTGGGGGAAGATTATTGAGAGGGTCCTTAGTTCCCAGCTTCAAAGGGCCTTGGATGAAGTGGATCATCTGGATCTTTTTCAATCTAGTTTCAGGCTAGGCTTAAACATCAAAACAGCATTGGTCATGCTTGTGGATGACTTGTGGAGGGCATGGGATGGGAGTGGTGCATCTGTCCTTATTCGTCTGGATCTTTCAGCATTCAATATCCTTCTGGATTTGCTTACAGGGTTGGGAGTGGGAGTTTTGTTGTGGTGGTTATCCTCTTACCTTGATGGCCATTGGTATTGGGAATGGAAGAGAGATCTAACCTTAGGCCTCTGGTTTGTTGAACTTCAGGGTTCAACTCTCACTATTCCTATTTAACTCCTGTTTAACATCTACGTGAAACCACCGGGTAAGATATCATCAATATGTGGATGATACCCAGTCGTACATTTCTGCCCCAGGCTGTGCAACTGATGCTGTAGAGGTGCTTACCCAGTGCCTTGATGCTGGATTGGGAGGAACAGGTAGCAGCTGAAACTTAGCAAGACAGAGTGTTCTTGATGTCTCTGGGTTTTGAGGCCTTCTGATTCTGAGCTGTTCCATCTATAACTCTGGATGGAGTAGCACTCCACCAGACAGAATTGGAGTGTAATCTGGGACTCACAACTCCTGCTTGAGGAATAAGTGGTAGATGTAGCCACGATGACCTTGCACAAATCTTCATGCACATCAGTTGCACCAATTCGTAGATTGAGAGGTCCTAATGCCTGAGTCATTTCTTGTCTGTATTACTGTACTGCAATATGCTGTACGTAGGGCTGTCTTGAAAAGCATTTGGAAGCTTCAGTGCTTTCAGAATGCAGCATCACACAGTGTTGGGTACACCAAGATTTGCCAATCTAATACCTCTACAGCAAGAGCTGATTGGTTCTAACATGTTTCTGAGTACAATTCAAAGTGTTGTCTTTCACCTTTAAAGTAAAGTGACCAGATTTTTTTTTTAAGCGGGACACCGACGGGGGGCGGGGCCGCCTGGACGCCGCCATTTGAGTTTTGCCTTCTGCGCATGCGCAGAACGCTGCGCATGCACAGAGGGCAAAGGACCGCTAATGTCGGCGTCCAGGTGGGGGGGGAGGCAGGAGGCCTTTCCTCGCCTCCCGCCTCCCCTTCGGGAGCCGGCAGTGGCTTGGGCTAGCTTGGGAAGGGGAGCAGCCCCCAGTGTCTCTTGGCTCTCCCCCTCCCCCTCGCCCGCCCGGGGGTTCCGCGCCGCCCGCTGACCTCGCGCACGTCCTGCAGGCACTCGAGGACGGCCGGGTTGGGCCCAGCCGCAGGGGCAGCAGCAGCAGCAGCAGCAGCAGGCCTCTCAGCTCGGGCCGGCCATGGGCGGCGTTGGCGGCGGGTGGGCCAACGCCGCCCATGGCGTGGGGGTTTAGTGGAACCCAGTACTGGACAATGTTGTCAACAGAGGGGGCCTCAGCTTTTGTATTTTATTTTATATTCTAAGTTTGTTTTATATGTGTGTGTATGCTTTGTTGTATTTATGCTGTTTTTATTGTTTTGCATTTGAGCCACCCAGAGTTTTATAAATAAATACATATTATGGAATATTCTTGAGTCAAACTTCATTTTAATCATATTCATGTTAAATCCAGTATCCAGAGAGGTAGCATTATTAAACTGTTCCCTCCAAAACATAAAACTATAGTGGACCATAGTTAACTGTGCATAAATACTTAAGACTATTTTTATTTATTTGCTTGTTAATCAGTTATGCAAGTGGGTTGTAACGGAATAGTAAATGATGAAAGTGGATTAACAGGTATTGATACATTTCTTGTCTTTGTTTAGTCTCATATAAAAAAGAAGTTTAAGTAATATTTTGTAGAATTCAAACAGATTATAAGAAAGTGGAAACTCTGGAATTGTCCAAATTCCTGAAGTTTTATGTTGGACTCATTCTGCTGAAGCAGGTTCAGGTAAACCTGAATGAGTTACTATGAGTTTTTAAAATTACGGTAGTAGCTTAGTAGTTGCCAATTCTCAAAAGCATGGATTAAAAAGAACTCAGCATTGTGTGAGTTGAAACTGCTTTGTAAATTAAACTGCTCATTTGATGATGTGATTTTATTTCTTTGTATTTGGGCAGACATCTCCAAGGCTATTACAAGAGGGAGCACAGACACAGTTAAAGGTGTGAAGCGTAAAAAGATTGTAGCTGAGAATCATCAGACAAAAATACCCAAATCACCTTTGAGAACTCCAGCTCAGGCAAAATCTAAAGAAAAAGTAGAAGACCATTCAGCATCTTCTAAAATACTTCCTGATACTTCAGAGTTATTAAAAGAACCTCAAAGTTTGGCTTCACAAAATGGGAAACAAAATAAACAAAATGTGGGGACATTTAATAGTGAGGTAGCTAATAAAATATCTACAGCCGAGACTATACTACACACAAAACCATCTCTGTTACCTCAGTCCTTGGACTTAAATAAATGGTCAGTAGAAGAATACAGTTCAACTCAACTACATTTACCAGTGAAGAAAGGTTCCGCTAGCTGTTCAAGTATATCAAAGATTGATAACAATGAATGTATTAGTTTTGTTGATTGTAATAACCTGTCGTCCTGTACAAATACTGCATTTGATGTCTTACTGAAAGCTATGGAGCCTGAACTGAACACTTTAGCATACGAGTGCCCTTCTAGTGGAAAGCAGATTGACAAACTGAGACCACACAGAACTGTTAACACCTCTTCCTCTCTTGAATCCAATACACGGAGCGCCCAAAGTCACGAGGCTTCATTACAGCAAAAAAATGTAGCTGCATCTCAGTTTTATCCTTGCACTTCACAGGCTGTGCATGTAACAACATCAGGGAAGACTTCACAAGCACAGATGCACTCAGCTGCTCACTCAAAAGAACAAGTTCCCGCAAAAGCTGGACAACACAATCAGCAAGTAACTGCATGCCCGAATTTCACTAGTTCTGTGGTACATCAACAGAATCAGGAAAATCTCAAACTCCAACATATATACAGCACAGCAGTAACTTCTTCGGTAACCTCCCAGTCTTCTGTTTCTCAGGCTTTTTGTCAAAATCACCTAGTAGCAAAGCCGTCTTCTCCTTTGTCAATTAATCCAGCTCTACTACCCAGCTCTACTGCCCAGATACCTATAGCTCCCTTATACAATTCAGCCCAGATAGCTTCAGTTGTCAACCATGGCGCAGAACAAATATGTAACCTTCTTAAAGTCCAGAAGCCTAAAAAAATGGGGAAATATGTCTGTGAGTATTGCAACAGGGCATGTGCTAAGCCCAGTGTTCTTCTGAAGCACATTCGCTCCCACACAGGAGAACGACCGTATCCTTGTGAGACCTGTGGATTTTCTTTTAAAACTAAAAGCAATTTGTACAAGCACAAGAAATCGCACGCCCATGCTATTAAAGTTGGACGTGTCCTCCAGCCAGACTCTTCCGGACTGTTTCTCTCCCATGAATCAGATAAAGCACTTAGCATTCATTCGGATGTAGAAGAAAGTGGTGACAGTGACGATGAAGGCACGGCAGATGAGAGGCAAGATGAACAAGGATCATTAGAACTGGAACCGACACGTGTAGTGAAAATCCCTTCCAATTCCGAACCCTTACGCAAAGGTAACCCCATCTCACTAAGCAACTCAGAGTACCCGGTAGGCAATTCCTCATTTCAGGAGTCAACTATTCAAGCAAGAAGAATTTTACCTAAGGTCATTGTTTACCCTATAAATATGTCTCCTTTACAACATGATTGCCCCAAAGTAACAGTCCCCAGCTCTACAGTCACAAATGTGAAATCAGATACAACTTACAGTGACTTGATAAAAGATTTTGATACAAACAAGCATCAGAAAAAACAAATAGATATTTCTGAGGAACAGCCCGGAACCCCTATAGGGGCAACAATACACGCACAGTTACAAAGACAGCAAGCAACAGATTGTTCTCAAGAACAAGGAAAATGTCTCCTGAGCCCTAGAAGCTTAGGTAGCACTGATTCTGGCTATTTCTCACGTTCAGAAAGTGCAGACCAGACCATGAGTCCACCAGCTCCATTTCTGAAGGGACCTCCCACAACTGAAAAAGACTTAAGTAAAATTTGTGGGCCACGAATGAGCACCACAGTGGTTACTGCTGCACAGACTACTTGTGCTGACAAATCTTTCCTTTCATCTGGTCAAATGAGACCACCTTTGGCCACAAAAACCCTTGAAGAACGCATTTCAAAATTAATATCTGATAATGAGGCAGTAGTGGATGACAAGCAATTGGACAGCGTGAAACCACGTAGAACATCCCTTTCTAGAAGAGGCAGTATTGATTCTCCCAAATCCTATATTTTTAAAGATTCTTTCCAGTTTGACCTAAAACCAATGGGGAGAAGAACAAGCTCAAGTTCTGATATACCAAAGTCTCCTTTTACACCAACTGAAAAGTCAAAGCAAGTTTTTCTCTTGTCTGTACCAACCCTTGACTGTTTGCCCATAACCAGAAGTAATTCTATGCCTACTACCAGTTATTCAGCTATACCTACCAATGTAATACCTCCTCCACATCCACTGCGTGGAAGTCAGTCTTTTGATGATAAAATTGCCTCTTTGTATGATGATGTCTTTGTGCCAGGACCTTCCCCTCCACAGCTGCAGACTGGACACACTCGCACACTTGTTCGTCAAACAGCAATAGAAGATTCGTCATCCAGTGAAGGGCACACATTTGGACCGGCAAGATCTGTAGACGAAAGTTACGGATGCAGCGTATCAAATGAATTCTTAATGGCAAGAAGTAAGTCATTTGTACAAGGCTCAAATTTGGATAAAATTAAAAAATCACATCAAGGCCGAGGGATAATGTTTGAGTGTGAGACTTGCAGAAATAGATATAGAAAACTGGAGAATTTTGAGAACCATAAAAAGTTTTATTGTTCAGAGTTGCATGGACCAAAAACCAAGGCAGCTATTCGAGATTCTGAACATAAAAGTATTGCGAACAGTACACAACCACAAATCCTTCATTACCGAGTAGCAACGTCAACTGGTGTGTGGGAGCAGACACCTCAGATAAGAAAAAGGAGGAAAATGAAAAGTGTTGGGGATGAGGATGATGAAGCACCAACAAATGATAGTAGTAGCCTGTCAAAGAATATTGCAGAAGTAGAGAGCCAAAATAAACCAGGAGAGGCCGTCTCTAAACAAACTGCTCTCCTGGATTCATACAACACTTCAGTTCAGAGACTGGCACAAGACGAGTCAGAGACTCAAATCACAGAGCAAGCCACAGAGCCAAAAATGTTGCTGCATGGGAAGAATCACAGTGTTCCAATTGTGCATGAAAAAAATGAACTGAAAAGGCAAGGAGCTGGAATTTCTGTGATTCAGCACACAAATTCCCTGAGCCGACCTAGTTCATTTGAAAAAGCAGATTCTTTCGAAAGAATATCACCTATTTCTTTCCCATCTAACAAGCCTGAGAAGTTCCATTCCTTGAATAATGCAATTAAAGAAGAGAAGCATCCACGCTTAAATGCTTCCCAAAGTCTTCAGGCAGCCGAAGCAACACGGCATCAAATTCATCATGAATGTAGAGTTTCTCCTAATGAAAAGAATGCAACAGTACAGCCACTAAGACTTGTTCGCCAACATAACATACAAGTTCCTGAAATACTGGTTACAGAAGAGCCAGATAGAGACCAGGAATGCCAATGCAGTGATCTTGAGAAAACAGAAAAATTTAACTGGCCTCAACGAAGTGAAACACTATCAAAGCTACCCACCGAAAAACTTCCTCCAAAAAAGAAAAGAATTCGTTTGGCTGAAATTGAGCAGTCATCTGCTGATTCGAGCTTTGAATCTACACTTTCTAGAAGTTTCAGTCGGGAAAGTAGTTTATCACGCGCATCTAGTTTCTCAGCATCTTTTGATAAAGATGAACTCGCTAAGAATGAGAGTTCTTCCAAAGCAGACCCTCTTAATAAATCAGTGGAATTCATCAAAATTCCTCCCTGTTCAAACACACTCACTGTGCCTGGTCCTCATTACAGAGAAATGCGACGTGCTGCTTCTGAACAAATTAATTGTACCCAGCCTTCCATGGAAGTATTTGACACTAGGAGCAAGAGCTTTGATTACGGAAGTGGGACTGCATCGAAACCTGCGTCACTTAAAGAGATCTCCTCTTCCAAATTGAATGCCAGAAGTGGTGGCCCTGGACACGTACCTCTTTTAGAAAGGAGGAGGGGACCTCTTGTAAGACAGATCTCTTTAAGTATTGCTCCAGAAAAGAATCTGCCTGACGTTGTATCACATGCTTCCTTGCAAACAGCTCTTCAAGCAGATACTTCATCGGAGTCTTTTCAAAGGCTGCAAAGTTCTGAGACGCCTTTGGAGGACATTTCTTCGGGTTCTCAGCATCCACAAAATTATAGCAAGACACTGCAGGAATCGGTAAAGAGCAACAACTTTCTTAACTTTCCCTCCACTCAACAGTCTATAGGATCGAGTCTAAATCACCAGGATCAGCAGTCCTCACTAAGTCGTAATTCCCAAGCATCTCTTAAAGGATCAGCACTAGGAACTCAAAAAAATGCTAACCAGCACTGTAAGCAAGAGGACTCTTTTGCACCTAAATATCAACTTCATATTAAAACCTTGCAAGTAGAACAGCAATACCCTTCAGGCCTTCCGGGAATAGTTGGCATGGATCAAGATGGGCCTTCATTTAGTAAGTTAAATAATAACATGTCCAAGCCATATGTAGCACAGCCGTTGCAACAAACTGTTGCTAACAACAACAGCAGTTCAGTCTATCAGGCAGAACCTTTTGTTGTTCCTGTACGTATTCACAGTAATATTCCATCTTATGGCTTAGCTTCTGTTGCACCCATTCCTCAAATTCTAGTTACCCAGGATCAAGTAAGCCAGCCTCTTTGCATACTAAATACTGCATCAGCGACAGTAGCAAAAGACCAGGCTTCGATGCCAAAATCCCACAAAAATAATCTGAGGTGTTTGCCGTGTTCCCAGCCAATATCTTTGTTTGAAAACTTAGTTTATGAGACGGAAGGCAAGATGCCAATTTCATTAGGATCTTTAAATCTGATTCAGAAAGTGCCGGTTGGTGGACTTTTCCCTCAACAGGAAGCCACAGCTTCAAGTAAACGCATGCTTTCCCCAGCCAATAGTTTAGACATTGCCATGGAAAAACATCAGAAACGTGTTAAAGATGAAAGTGGAGATGTTTCTATCACAGGTGCTGTATCACTGCATCCATTGAACATTAAACCAAATGAACTTAATAAGCAAAAGAAGCCACTTTTGGTACGACAGAGTTGTACCACTGAGCCCCTTGAAAGTTTCCCATTGGATCCGGATGATGAAAGCGGTGGAGCCAATAATCCATCAGATGTCTTGTTGTCTGGTTCACCTGAATCTGCTCAGTCTAAAAGTTATTCATTTGTAAAAGGCTCCTTAGAACAAGATAGCCTACCAGCTTCTGGAACCACAGACTTTGCAGGCAGAAGGCCTCATCAGTCTGTTCCGCAGAACACTCCTTCATTTCTAAAAATTCTAGGTGACAGTCAAGAAAGGATGTCCCCAGAATTTAATGAAAACAAGAAACTCGATATCCACAGCCAAGCAAATTCTGGAACTAATTTTTCTGCTGTAAATACAGGCGATACACAAAGATTATCTTTTCAAAACCTAAAGACAGCAACAAACTCTACATGGTGTTACTTGTTAAAAAGGAAGCCAGTACATCGATTACAACATGACCAACAGTCTTCAGCTTATTCTTCCTGGTCTATCAGTCCCAACAATTCCAACCCGCTTGGTTTGCCAACAAAGATTGCACTTTCCCTCTTGAATTCAAAACAGAAAGATGAAAAATCATCTTATACTCAAGCAATAAGCACCACCTTCAAATCTGACACATTGGTCTACTCAAGCAAATGGGAGAACAACTTACTTAAGGTATTTAATAACTGCATTGACTACACTTCTCTTAAATGGGGAAATTCTATGTTTAAAGTATTTAAGTAGCTTTTTTAAAAAAAGTGTAAGATTTGCATTTGGGAAGAACTTCGTAATACTCTGTATGCTTTTGTATTACTAATACAGCTTAATTACATTGCTAATTACAACATGATCACATTTCATGAGAAGCATAACTTTAGCAGTAAAAAAGCCAGCTGATTCTGGAATATATATATTTCACATTTGCAGAATGGGATATATAATTTCTCTTAAATTTGCCAGATGAATTTGAATTTTTTTTTAAAGAGTGAGATGAAATATTAAAGCCTTCAGGCTACTTTATAGTACAGTTTCCCCAGATCAAGGTTAACCATTCTAGAGGTGTGCAATAGCCAGATAATATCTGCATGAACAGATAGATATCTTATCAAACTGAAGAAAATTTGAAGAATGTTTAGTTATTTATTTCAAACAATATATTGCTCCTCAGCTCCCAATGAACACAGGAAGCTTATAATAAAAACAATTACAAAACATACAAAAGAATGATGTATTGGTTCAGAAAGAACATATAACCAATAAAGAATATATATAACCAATAACCCATCCAACAGGAGCTCAAATTTTGATCTAATCCAGAGCCTGGGGGAATAGCCAG
The DNA here is from genome assembly GCA_023053685.1 of Diadophis punctatus similis. Taxonomy (NCBI): domain Eukaryota; kingdom Metazoa; phylum Chordata; class Lepidosauria; order Squamata; family Dipsadidae; genus Diadophis; species Diadophis punctatus. The sequence goes on from JALIGW010000003.1 coordinate 136,585,185, forward strand.
GTCTTTAATAACTTCGTGGACAGCATCGTAGTAGAATTCATCTGCATATCTGAGGAAATATTGTTTTCCAGAGGGCAGGTACCATAACAGAGAAGGCCCATATCCTGGGTACCACAAGATGACACTGCTTAAGTGATGAACTTCATAACATGCCCACTCCTATCTATCCATTCTTATGGAACATAATGCAATTTAGAGTTTTATGTGTTGATAGCAGCAATAATCATGATAGTGAACGCTTAAAAGTATTTACAGAGCTGTTAGTAGCATACATTCCATGAAGCACCTGCCAAAACATAGATGCTTCTATAAACAGTTGCACTAAAACGTGTTATGGCAATATAAGAGTAACTTGCACACACACACACACAAAGTTTGTACATCAATTCTTGGAATAAGAGATCAAGAGTAGTATGCATTCACCTCCTACAGGTATAAATGAAATTGTCCCATTTCCACACGCACACACCCCACTGATGTTTTAAGTATAGTCCCAGGACTATAACTGAAGTAAAAGGTTAAATAGCTCCCCCTCTTAGATCCTTGATTGCTAGCCAAGTTTATTTTGTGTTAATATTTCAGATTATATAAGAATTCTGACTTCAGTTGCCCAAATTACTTAATTTACTGGAAAGAGCGTGTACTTATCATTTTTTGTTGAATAGCCTCTGCTTACTCCAGCATTACTTTTGTAGCATTCTTCTCAGTTGAAAGCTGGTAAAACTCAGGTATACTGTAGATACTGGATTTATTGAACAGTAACTAAAATGTAGCAGATTTATAACCTTGGTTATGTAATTTTTATTAGGAAGGCTCAGATTAAATCTGAAAGACGTAAAACAATAACTACCGTATTTTTCGGAGTATAAGACGCATCGGAGTATAAGACGCACCTTAGTTTTTTGGGAGGAAAATAGGGGAAAACAATCTGCCTACCAGGTATTCATCTGGCTAGAATCCTTAGTCTGGTCAGCTTCAGCACATTATTTTATCCCCTGGTTAGGACTTAAAAAAACCTTCTTCTGAGAGAGTAACAATGAAAGAGCATGCAAGCCAGTAAGAGCTGGGAAGATAGTTAGCACCTGGTTAGGGCTAGAAAAAAACTTATTCGGAGCAGCTTCAGCACATTATTTTTCCCCTGGTTAGGACTTAAAAAAACCTTCTTCTGAGAGAATAACAATGAAAGAACCTGCAAGCCAGTAAGAGCTAGGAAGATAGTTAGCACCTGGTTAGGGCTAGAAAAAAACTTATTCCGAGCAAGTAGAGCAATGAAAAAAAATTCTGCAAAGACTTAGGGCTGGAAAAACATTCTTTGGAGAGAGTAACAATGAAAAAGCCTGCAAGGTAAGAGCTGGGAAGATCTGTTAGCACCTAGTTAGGGCTGGAAAAAAAAAGCTACATTCGAAGTATAAGACGCACCCAAATTTTCAGCCACTTTTAGGGAGGAAAAAGGTGCGTCTTATACTCCAAAAATACGGTATTTGTAAACATAAATGTCATCTTCAGAAATTACATGTAATGTTCTTAGAAGTTTATACTTACCTGTACTTTTAAAATGCTATATGTATATCCAGTGTTAATGAGAGCCCAAACATGGAAATATTCCATATTTAATGAGGCTGATCTTTATGTCATTTATTTTTTTTGACATAACTGCAGAATAAACATACTGCAGGCTTATTGCCACTATTTGTTTAGTATGTTCTTCGCCTTTTTTCTTGATAGCTCGTCAAATATTTACATGAAAGAAATATGAGAGGGGAAAGGAGTTATATGAGGGCACAATTTAAAACTCTGAAGAAATACATGGTACCTACAGTCAGAAAGTTGCCTCTGTCACTCTATTTTTCCCTTCGGAGTCTCCTCACTCCTAGCAAGGAAGAAGCAGTGATTTTGACTTCAGTAAAAGGCAAGAGGGTTAGCTTCCTTTCATTTTACTCTCATTTGGATTAGACTATTGCAGATTTCATAATGATTAAAGTGAGCATTCTGGCTGACTTTGACTAGATTAGTTACGTCTGTTTAGTATTTGGATAGAAGACCATTAGAAAATTCCTGGGGAGTTGACAGTAGTGAATGTATTGCTGTCAAGAAAACTATGGCTCTGCTTATGCAGTTAGCAGGAATCAAACTTGACTTGAGAGCATTTTTATCTTTTGAAGCATATACACTGTTAGTAAAAGTCAATGGAATTTACTAGCATGCATTGGCTATTAAGCATTCTATAAGCTGTCTCTTTTCTTTCCTCCTTTGTCCAACATCATTTCCTTCTGTTACGTCCCCATCCTATTCTCCCTAGAGCTGGATCGAGAGCATCCAGGAATGGGTAGTAGCTCTATCTTCTGCATGGAGACTGAGCACGTGATCTTTATTTGCATATCTGGTCACTCCTTCCTCCTCTGGTGATTCCCCAGTTCGGCTCAGTCTGCATGCTGAAGAGACTTCTTGGAGAGAGCTGCGCCTTTGGGCAGGATTTCTCCAAATCGTGAGCTTAAAAGTTCTTTTCTCAGTCAGGGGATCGCTTTGCGATCAGGCAACCTTTCGGTCCGCTGATTGGAAGCCCTTTATTGCCGGCTTGTTTAGCCGAGGTCCCAGCCATTCGCGGTGAGGGCTTATTTCCAGGATCCCGTGCCTTAGTGAGCGGAGGCCCGGGCATTCCCACCAGGAGGGCGGAAGGGGACTAGGTCACTGCCCAGCGGCATCTGGGGCATACCGAAAGTGGCAAGAGTGCTAGGGGAGTGTGTTTAAAGCCTTGGCAGCAGCCTTGGCAGCAGCTACCGATAGCGGGTCCGCCTGCCTTTTCTCAGAGAGGAAGATGCACCCTCGGGCACCCTCCTCTAGCCAGCAGACCACAGCGCGTGGCAAGAGAGCTGGTCCTGGGCATTCCCCGTTTCCACAACTGGCCGCCTCTGGACAGAGAGCGGCAGCAAGGGGAGCGGCAACCAGGAGCCATGCAACAGCAGCTAGGAGTAACAAAAGCTCCAAAATGGCTGCCAAGGATGCAGAACGATGCCAAAAGACAGTAGAAAAGGAGCTGGCTAAGATCCAAAACGCTAGGAAAAGCATGGATCAAGGAGGTTCCCCTTTGGGAGGGGCAGAGGTTTCCCGCCCTCAGGAAGACAGGCCATTGGATCCTGTTAATGATCCAGGGCCTCTGCAAACTGCCTCTTGCAGGGAATGGTCGCCAGATGGCGCCAGAGAGGCATGCTATCCAATCTTAGGAGAGGTTTTGGATAGAGCTGAAGCAGTTTCTTTTGCAAGTACTACTAATTTGCCTGCAGCAGGATCAGAGGAGCCTATCCCTCCTCCCAGAATTAGACAAGAAGCCTCGTTTACTCCTACATCTGCGGGGATCCGCCCAGTGGAGGGGGCTGGTTCAGAATTACCTGAACATTTAAGAGAGATTATTTCCCAGGCTATTATGCAGGGAATAGCTGCAGGCTTGCAGTAGAGGAATCTGCCTTCTCAAGGAGTTTCCTCTTACCAACATCATCATGCACAACCCATGATGCACGAGGACTGGCTAGACCCTGTGGATCTTTCTTCTCTTGCTCCTTCCATGAGGAGTGGGGGCTCCTCGGCTGAGGAGGAGGAATTCCAGACCCTTTCAGAAGATGAAGGGCTGAATCTGGATCCATCACCTTTAACAGGTCTTTTTAAGACGGATTTATTTAAGTCATTACAGTGTAAGGCCAAGGCCACAACTAATTTGGATCCTGACCAAGTTTCAGAATCAGCCCAGAGCCAGGGGGATTCAGGTCATCTGCTCTTTTATGAGCCTAAGGTGGAAACTGAGGTAAATTCCACCTCCCAAATTATTCAGGGATGTGGTTCAAAGACAGTGGACCAATCCAGGAGCGGGCTTGCCACCTTCTAGATCTGAAAGGAGGCTTTACAATGTAGCTTCAGATCTGTCTGATGCACTGGAGGTTCCCATGGTGGACAAACTAATGGCTGCCATGGCTTCAGTGGCACTCATGCCTGCAGAGACAGTGGATTGTCTAAAGGCGGAAGACAAAAAGACTGAATTGTCCTTAAGAAAGGCCCACCAGGCAGCTGCCTGGGCAATCAAGGCTGCCACATCAGCTTCATTTTTCAATAGGGCGTCCTTGCTGTGGCTTCGCCAGATGCAGGATCGGATTTCCCCAGAGGGTGTGAGAATTCACCAGGATATAAATAAGTTGGTGGCTGCAGCTGAGTTTTCAGCAGATGCTACTCTGAATGCGGCCAAGTTCGCATCCAGATCTTTAGCATCATCACTAACAGCCCTGTCACGCAGTGATTATTGCCTGTTACATGTATATGCAGGGAGTTGCATCCCTATCTAATGTAATGGTTTATTCCTGAGCACGTGATTAATATGTTCCTAGTACACGTGTACATTCCTTTCTTTGATCAGCCCTTCTGTTCCAGCTTCTGTGGAAGCAAGACGTGTTTTTATAGCAAAGATGTAATTAATGAGAATTTATTGTTTTTGTACTGAAATAAATATTTCTACTTAGAACTTTAAACTGCGGTTTCATTTCTAATGTCAGAGTTCCAGGAAAATAACTATTTTCGCCTCTAATGAGAGTTATTTTCATCTTGACAAGCCCGTCGCCTGCTATGGCTTAAACATTGGCAGGCCGACAACAAAAACAAGTGGAAGTTGGCTTTGGCCCCTTTCACGGGCAATAACTTGTTTGGGGCAGCCCTCAACCCCATCCTGGTGGAGACCAGGGACAGGGGCAAAGCCATGCCTTCCCTTTACAGGAGAGCGGACAGAAGATTCTCACCTTATTTCAGGAGAGAATCCTTTCGTTCTTCAGAGTTGGGAGCCAAATACCAAGGCAGACAGGATAGACAGATGGAGAGGTCTGTGTTCCGGGGACACCAGCAGTATCGGGGCAAGCAGCGCTTTCGAGGTGGTGGAAATCACCCCTATCATCGTTCAAAATGACTGCAGGGCCGTTCCGCATCTCGGCAGTTGACTCAGCCTCCATTTCCATCAATGGGAGGCTACGACATTGGACAAGTGGGTATTCAGCACAGTGCGATCAGGTTTGGCTCTGGAGTTTCTCTCCGCCCCCACAAGGTTCTTTATCAGCTGCCCTGTATCCAGAGATACAGCCAAAAGAAGCATGATGGACTCAGCGATTCAGCACCTGCTGGAGATACAGGCAATTCAACCTGTCCCTCAGGGGGGACAGGGGTTTTATTCAGTACTGTTCCTGGTAGAAAAGCTCTGGGGTGTGCAGAGCTATTCTAGACCTCAAACGTCTGAACAAGTGTCTGGAGTACAAACGCTTCAAAATGCAGTCACTCCAATCAATTCTGGGAAGTATACGACAGGGCGACTTCCTCACCTCCATAGATCTCACAGAGGCATATCTGCATATTCCCATCAGACCGGATCACAGACAGTTCCTCTGTTTCTCATATGCAGAAAAGCACTATCAATACAAGGCCATGCCATTCGGCCTGTCCTCAGCACCAAGAGCCTTTACAAAGATATTGGCAGCTCTGACGGCTGGCCTTCTATCTATTCCAATCAGGGTCCAATGTTACCTGGACGACATCCTGATTCAGTCCTCGTCAGCAGGTCAGGCAGAGGCAGATCTAAGGATCACGGTCCAGGTCCTTCAAGATCATGGCTTTTCAATAAACAACAGGAAAAGCCATTTTGCTCCAATCACCAGATTGCTCCATCTTGGAGCCATAATAGACACATCCATATGCGTGGTGTCTCTATCTCCGGAGAGACAAGACAGCTTGCAACAATTAGCGATCACGGTCATGGGCACAGTATCACTCGCACTCCTATCGCAACACCTGGGGAAGATGATGTCGTGCATCCTCATTGCACCGTGGGCACGACTCCACGCCAGGGCGCTGCAATGGTTTCTCCTGCCATACCAATGCTCCAGCAGGAGCAACTCACAGGACAGGGTAAGCGTTTCCCTTCAGGTACTGCAGTCCCTTCGGTGGTGGAGGTCACAGGCCCTCTCCAGGGGATGCCTGTTCAAGGAGCCAGACCGACTGACCATCACAACGGATGCCAGCCTTTATGGTTGGGGAGCCCATTGCCAGTCACAGATCACCCAGGGCCGGTGGACCCAGTCAGACCTGTCTCACAGGATCAATTGGCTGGAGCTCAGGGTGGTTCATCTTGCCATCAAAGGTTTCAAGGACGCCATAGTGGGTCAACACGTTTTGGTCTTAACAGATAACGTGACAGCCAAGACCCACATTAATCACCAAGGGGGGACTCATTCCAGGTCACTCATGGCAGAGGCAGATGGTCTGGGGTGATGGGCGGAAAGACACCTTCAGTCCATAAAGGCAGAGCACATCTCTGGGGTCCTGAATGTGCAGGCAGATTGTCTCAGCAGGGTGACAGTGGATCTCTCAGAGTGGCGTCTGCACCCTTCTCTTTTTCAGGAGCTGACAGTTTATGGGGGCCAGTCATAGACCTCGTTGCCTCTCCAGAAAATACTCACCTGCCAAGATTCTTCAGCAGGTTCAGGTCATTGGGGGCGGAAGGGATAGATGCCCTATGCAGCCCATGGCCTGGAGGCCTCTTATACGCCTTCCCTCCACTAGCCTTGATTCCAGAAAGATTCTCATGGTGAAGGCGGAGGTGATCCTGTTAGCTCCCTATTGGCCCAGGAGACCATGGTTTGCCAACCTGGTCCACCTGTCAGTGAGACAACCCTGGAGAATACCTCGGGACAAGATACACCTCAGCCAAGGGGACTTGGTCCATCCGGAGCATCAAGCCTGGCACTTGAGTGGAGGTCCCTGAGGCAGGAGAATTTCTCTCCCAAAGTCATCCAAACTATCCAGGCCTCCAGACATCAGTCAATGGATAGGATTTATAATGCAACATGGATGGCATTTTGCTCCTGCTGTACTAGGTCAGGGTCCGAGGTTTCAGTGGCACAGGTTCTAGAGTTCCTCAAGGAGGGATAAGACAAAGGGTTAACACCCAACACCTTACGGAGACAGGTAGCTGCACTGTCTTCCGTTTTATCATTTGGAAGATTGGATTCACTTCCTAAGCACCCCACAGTACACAATTCCTCAGGGGCGCCTCCAACTTGCGCCCACCTGTGGTTCATAGGTATCCCACCTGGGATCTAACTAAGGTTTTACAGGCCTTCACGGAGAGTCCCTTTGAGCCATTACGTTCATCCAGTTTACGTTTCCTCACATTTAAGGTGGCCTTCTTAGTGGCCAGAAGGATTTCGGAACTGGCGGGTCTTTCTGTGAGACAGGACCTCTGCATTTTCCATCCAGACAGAGTAGTCCTACGTTTGGACCCTTCTTTCATTCCCAAACTCAATTCTTGGCCCAAGAGTTGATCTTGCCCAACTTCTGCCCGGGCCCGAAGCATGCCCTAGAATAGAGATGGCATAGGTTGGATGTTAGAAGGGCCCTTCGTATTTACATAAAACACACATTTTCCTTCAGGAAGACGGAATCCTTGTTTGTTTCATTTCAACCATCTACATTAGGGCACAAGGTCACTCCTTCAATGGTGGGGTGTTGGATTAGAGCTTGCATTGCCAAGGCGTATGAGGTTCAGAACCTTCCAACTCCCAGACACATTACAGCGCATTCCACTAGAAGCATGGCCATGACGGTGGCGTGGGCGACACAGGCCTCCATTGAGGAAGTGTATCGAGCAGCTACATGGTCCTCCCCATCTCCATTTATTCGACATTATAAGTTGGACTCATTTGCCTCAGCGGAGGTGGCCTTTGGGAGGCCAGTCCTCCAGAGGGTTCATAATGTCGGGGAGGACTTAGGACCAGGCTGCTCCCACCCGTAAGGGACAGGCTGGCTTTGGTATGTCCCATTCTGGGATGCTCTCAATCCAGTTCTAGGGAGAATGGGCGTTGGTCCTACCTGAACGCCATTTCTAGTAGAGCTGGTAGAGAGCATTCAGCCCCACCCTTGTTAATGTCTGGTCCACAGTCCAGGAGGGGCTACTGTATTACAGGTATCAAGTCCGTTCATTACTATGCCTTCGCCGAACTGGGGAATCACCAGAGGAGGAAGGAGTGACCAGATATGTAAATAAAGATCATGTGTTCAGTCTCCATGCAAAAGATAGAGCTACTACCCAATCCTGGATGCTCTCTACCAGCTCTACTAGAAATGGCGTTCAGGTAGGACCAATACCCATTCTATTTCATGCACATAATTTTTCTTTCCTGTTTCTAGCTAGCCTTTCCACTCATCCTGTCTTCACTGTTTCTTGTTTCTTACTGTTTCGGTTGATGTATATGTGTGTAAATATATACAGTAAGTATGTGTATGTAATATATGTATGTATATGTGTTTTGCATGTGTGTGTGTGTGTGTGTGTGTGTGTGTGTGTGTGTGTGTAGAAAGAGAAACAGATACTATAGATAGTAGCTGGATATCATAGTGATTAGAGTGCCACACTTTGATGCGGGAGAACCGGAGTTTGACTCCCAGCTAGTACCTATATTACAAGTAGGGTTCCTTTGGCAAAGATCTCCTAATGCTTCACCTGTTTACCTTATATAAGGGTACAAACTAAGGGAGTCTTGCCAGCTCAGACATCACCAGGATTAACGAAGTCTGTGCTAGATATTAGGGAACCAGGACAAACTGATGATAAGTGGGCTACTGGAACAAGTCATACATGCATGAGACAAAAGATTTGGAATTGATGGAATGCTACTGCAACAATAGACCTAATGAGCAGGGATATATAAAATGTATAAGGGAACTATGAATGGACAGAAGACCTACATCCACACTAACTGATAAACAGCTAGTTACCCAATACTTCAACTGCTGTCACAACTTGAATCAGACCAACTACATATTACAACCTGGACTCAAAGAAATCCCAAAGAATAACTGGATGTGCAGCCAACACCTAAAGCTGGAATGTTACTTCCACCCCTTCTATTACAGAGCACCGCAGCTGATACAAGGCATAATACCATGGATAAATTAGCTATAGTCAGCCCTCAAGACTCATTACTGAGGCTCTTTGGAGCAGTACCATCAGTTAGCATGCTAGAAGATACCAGTAGAGCCTTCATGGCAATCCCTACTACCACCGTAATTCAGTGAACTGGTGTGCACTATAGCAATTATGGAGATGCTTGATTACGCAATCAAGAAAAACAGCAATACACAAAATCAGAATCGGAGAAAGAGAGAAGGTATGTTGGAGGTAAGGATCAAGTCAACACAGAGAGAGGTTAATCAGCTGGTGGAACTACAGAAGAGTGTAGGCCTCAGCTACTGAAAAAGTGCACGGGCTGACTTCATCTGACGTCCTAGGGACTGCTAAGGAAAAGCTCAAAGTATTGGCACTAGGCCAAGAAGATACATTACAGCCATGATGGCAAACCTATGGTACGCGGGCCTTCTGGGCCCACTGAGAGTCTGGAAACAGGCTGTTTTCAGCCTCTGGAGGGGATAGGGAAGACCCGTTTTTTGCTCTCCCCAAGCTGCAGAGCCTTTCTAGGAGCCTGGGGAGGGCGAAAACGGCCTTCCCCACCCTCCCGGAGGCTGTCCAGAGACCAGAAATGGCCCATTTCCCAACTTGAAACGGGCCATTTCTGGCCACTGGAGGGCCTCTGGGGGTGGGTGGGGAAGGCCGTTTTCGCCCTCCCCAGGCTCCTAGAAAGGATCTGAAGCCTGGGGAGAGCAAAAAAATGGAACTTCCGGTTCAACCGGAAGTCGGCAAACGGAACGTTTCCGCCTCCGGAGGACCTCTGGGGGTGGGAAGGCCGTTTTCGCCCTCCCCAGGCTCCTAGAAAGGCTGTAAAGGTTGGGGGGAGCAAAAAAACAGGCCTTCTGGTTCAACCGGAAGTTGGCAAATGGGCCATTTTCTGCCTCCGGAAGGGTGGGGAAGGCCGTTTTCTCTCTGCCCAGGCTCAAAAAAAGGCTCTGAAGCTTGCGGAGAGCGAAAAACGGGCGTGCCATCATGTGCCGGGAGGGGGGGGTCATGTGCGCATGCATGGGGGGCGCATGGAATTATGGGTGTGGACACGCATGTGAGCCCCCTGCGCTCCCCTCCTTTTGCCACGCAAACCAAAAAAGGTTCGCCATCACTGCATTAGAGAATCAGAGGCCAAGATGATAAAATGACCTGTTCTCTCAAGAACTGTCTAAGGTGTACTCCCAACTGCAGTGGAACAACACATTAACAGCAAAGCCACCAAGAGCAGAAACTGAATACTACTAGAAGAACATATGAGAGAAACTAAAAATACATAACACCAGTGCAAAATGGCTGTAGGACCTAAGAGCAGACCACAGCAATTTTCCAGAACAGGAACCAGTTGCCATCACAGTAGCAGACATCCAACAGTGGGTCAAAACATGAAGATCTGAAGAGCACCTGGGCCAGATGTGATTCACATTACTGGCTAAAGAAACTAACAGCAGTGCATGAATGTCTAGTTTGCATAGATGAACCAGCTACTACCAACCTAGATTGGCTAACACAAGGAAGGACAGAGCTGATAATGAAAGACTCCACAAGGAAGCAGTACTGTCCAACTGTAGGTCAATAACCTGCCTTCCCACAACATGGAAAGTCCTACTAGGCATTATAGACAGACGTCGTGGGATCATATGTGCCAGTTCATGAGCACACAGAGGTTCAAAACACCAGTTGCTCATACATAGAGGTCTAAACAGATGGATGGAGGGTCTGACCAAACCACGAGTGGTGGTAGATAAGGACCTGAAGGTAGCAGTGGTGATGACTATAGGGGTGCCAAGCAACATCAGAAAGAAGATGTCTTTGAAGATGAAAAAGTACCAGGCCCTCAAGGAGAAACTATAGATGATGTGGAAAGTAACAACCAGAGTGGTCCCACTGGTGGTAGGAATACTTAGAGCTGTGATTCCTAAACAGAGAGAGTGGCTTCAACAGATCCTAAGAACAACACCAGAGTGCAGGGCTACCATAGGAATAGCTAAGATATTACGCAGAACCCTCAAACTCTCAGGCCTATTTTAGAGGATCTGAGATTGAGAAAGACATGTACCACCCATAGGGGTGAGGATTTTGTATATGTTTAATGTAATTAACTTTTGGAGGAGTATCTTAAATCCAGCATTGTCCTTTAGAAAAATTGAATATCTCACATTGGTTTTTAATAAAAGTAATCATTATTACTATGTACATACATATTACATAGTGCATACATCCAAATTCTGGTTCCAAAAATGATACCTGTGTCCAGATAGACACACACAAGAGTAATAAGTCACTCCAGGAGTCAGTACCAAGGGCCTGTCAAATCTATAGAGCAGATTTGCCTGAGCCAAATTGAGTGAAGAAGAATTGTCTTGGGTCACATATAAAACATACAATATAAATTGTATAATGTTAAAAGTTTATGATCTTGAGTGACCGCATTACTAGCTGTCCAGGGCCACATGTGGCCTGTGGGTTGGACACGCTTACAATAGAGAGTGTCTATCATTCAGGAATAGAAACTTGATACATAACAGTAAGTATCTACCAGATATTCAACCTGCAAGGATATTTGAACATATAGAGTCATAAGCTTAACATTATACTGGAGTCATAAGCATAACATTATACTGGGGCTCACTCAGTATACTTTATATTACATACTGAGGACATTTAGCTGAGTTAGTCTATAGCAGTGATGGCGAACCTTTTTTGGTTCGGGTGGCAAAAGGGGGGGAATGTGGGGGAATCACGTGTGTGCGTGCCCACACTCATAATTCCATGCACCCCCGCACATGCACGCATGACCCCCCTGCTCCCAGCATGCAATGGCACGCCCATTTTTCGCTCTCCCCAGGCTCCAGAGCCTTCCTAGGAGCCTGGGGAGGGCGAAAACGGCCTTCCCCACCCCCTCTGGAGGCTGGAAACAGCCTGTTTCCCGACTCCCAGTGGGCCCAGAAGGCCCGAAAATCAGCCGGCTGGTGCACACATGCACACCGGACCTGAGCTCGCGTGCCCACCGATATGGCTCCGCGTGCCACTTGTGGCACCCGTGCCATAGGTTCGCCATCACGGGTCTATAGTATAGCTACATTTCTTTCTTTTTTACTATTATGAGGCATTTGAAAGAAAAATAGAAATAATATAAATAAAGAAAAATGCAATAAATTGCAAATGAACAAACAAAAAAATTTAAATGTCACAGAGGTAGTTTTAAAAATATATTATTAGTTATTATGAATAGCTGAATATATTACATTGTTTTAAAAGATTAAAAATTGCCGTTAAGATCTAAGCTAAACATGATGGTCAACACAATATGAATCACTGATAAGATTATGCGCTATAGTACATTCAATCAATATTGCTAAGCATACGTATTCTGTAAACCTGAAATCACAGAGAAACCCAACCGATGGATAATTGTATACATTCAATTATACAGTAATCAATATTATCAATAATAATAATAATTAAATTGTAGTCAAAGAATGGTTTCCAGTTTATGGTATACCTCTATTTCAAGGGACTCCCTTTGGTAATGGAGTATTCATGTAGGTTGAGTCAGTGTACTGAGAATCTTGAACAGACAATCTTAGGCTAATACAAACTGATTTTGTCCAGGTTCCATATGGTTTAGGCTTAGGTTTATAGGAAAGGAAATTTTTGACTGTGTTAACTAAGTAATTTGAGATCTCATTCTCAGAATTATTGGAAATATTGGTGGAAGTTACTTATATTAATAGAATATCTAGTGAAGATTTTGATTTTTGATTTAAATACATGTACAGGTAGACCTTGAGTTATAACCATTTGTTTAGTGACCATTCAAAGTTACAACAGCACTGAAAAAGGTGACTTATGACTGTTTTTTTAAACACTCATGACCATTACAACATCCCCATGGTCATGTGATCAAATTTTGGCCGCTTGGCAACTGACATGTATTTATTGAGGTTGCAATGTCCTGGGGGTCACATGATCACCTTTTGCAAACCTCTGACGAGCAGAGTCAGTGGGAAAGCCAGATTCACTTAACAGCCGTGTTACTAACTTAATAACTGTAGCAAGAAAGGTTGTAAAATGGGACCAAACTCACTTAACAACTGTCTTGCTTGGCACTGGAAAATTTGGGCTCAATTGTCATAAGTTGAGATGTACCTGTATACAAGGCAAGTTTGTCATTCACGTACACCCTAGAACAGTGATGGCGAACCTTTTTTGGTTCGCGTGCCAAAAGGGGGGGGGAATGTGGGGGATCACGTGTGTGCGTGCCCACACTCATAATTCCATGCACCCCCGCACATGCACGCATGACCCCCCTGCTCCCAGCATGCAATGGCACACCCATTTTTCGCTCTCCCCAGGCTCCAGAGCCTTTCTAGGAGCCTGGGGAGGGCGAAAACGGCCCTCCCCACCCCCTCTGGAGGCTGGAAACAGCCTGTTTCCCGACTCCCAGTGGGCCCAGAAGGCCCGAAAATCAGCCGGCTGGTGCACACATGCACGCCGGACCTGAGCTCGCGTGCTCACCGATATGGCTCCGCGTGCCACTTGTGGCACCCGTGCCATAGGTTCGCCATCACGGCCCTAGAACAGGAGTCCCCAAACTTGGCAACTTTAAGATTTGTGGACTTCAATTCCCAGAATTCTCCAGCCAGCTATGCTGGGAGTTGAAGTCTACAAGTCTTGAAGTTGCCAAGTTTGGAGACTTCTGCCCTAGAATTTCTGTTCTTTCTCTTTACTACAGTACCAACATTATTTCGGTCATCTTTACATTTGTTATACTAGATAAGTATCTATTGGTGTATGTGAACTCTATGCCAGCACAGGATGAGATATTATCGCCAAAAATACTTAAGTTTCTTCAATGTGGAATTACCTCAGCTCAGACTAATTCCATAGGATTGGGGGATTCATTGGTAAGATCATCAGCAATCAGGCTTCTTGGCTCACTAAATTAGTTATGGGAAATAAATGGAAAACACAATCTGGTTTATTTGCATAGTTTATGTAGATTGCAGAATTTAGTTTTTCTTGACAAAAACATTTGGGCTGTAATGTACGGAACATGTACCCCTTCATATGACTGATGTCTTCTTTCAAGTATCAGAAAATAAGGAACTCTATAAAATATTACTTTCATTTTGGGGCCATTTTGAGAGAGCAGTGCAGTATTTCTTTTTTAAAAAGGAGAACATTACCTGCCAGCATATTGGTCTTTTAAAGACTATGTTTGATGTTACAGTTTCCATGTATCAACTGTTGCTGCTTGTCTTTTCCCTGAACTATCCTTGTGCTGATGAAAACCCCATTAGGATTAAGTGGTAAATAATGTGAAATTTACAGTGAATCAGGATTACGTGCATGATGATATCAGTGGAGGCTATAAGATTTCAGTAGAAAACAATAAAGAAGAAATCAGTTTAAAAATATCCTTTTAAAAGGCTCTGCCCAAGTCTGCAGAATTGAATTTGCTTTGACTGCAAAAAATATTACTCAAAATATGAGTACCTTCAACTTAGTCGTAATTGCAATGCATTTTGATTGCATATGCTCTTTTCTGATAGTTCATTCTTTCAACTAGCCTGGCCTGGATAACTCAGCTTTCCAGAAGCCAATTGCCCTATATGTGTGGGCATGTTCACTTCTTGGAATTGTACAAGTTAAAATCCACATATTGAATTGACCCCCAAGATGGAGGAAACAAGGATATCTATTCAAATAAAGAATTGGCCTTGTACTTGCTAGTACCTGAATTACCATGTTTCTGAACTGCATTCTTTTCTAGCTTCAGTACTCTAGGTCAGAGGTAGGCAAAGTTGGCTCTTCTATGACTCGTGGACTTCAGCTCCCAGAATTCCTAAGCTAGCATGATTGGCTCAGAAATTCTGGGAGTTGAAGTCCACGAGTCATAGAAGAGCCAACTTTGCCTACCCCTGCTCTAGGTCAAGGGTCTCCAACCTTGGCAACTTTAAAACTTGTGGACTTCACATCCCAGAGTTCCTAAGCCAGCTTTGCTGGCTGAGGAATTCTGGGAGTTGAAGTCCACAAGTCTTAAAGATGCCAAGGTTGGAGACCCCTGCGGTCTAGGTGATACTGGATACAATCATAGTTTCTCTGTAACGTGTCATGATAAATAGAATGAATAAATACAGTGGCATAGAGTAGAACAAATTTGGTTATTGTCAAAGAACCAGAATTTTAAAAACCTATATTTAACTTTTGGTTAGCATAGTTTGAAAACAAAGTTTTCCACTTTGCATTCACTGCCTGCCTATGAATATTATAATTAACAGCCATGAATGGCAGTCAGGAGCCAAAAGATTTTAAATAAATGCCCTCTACAGTGGTCTCCGTTTTTGATTCCAATTAATATGGGGCAAAGTAGTGAATCAAATAAAAATGTACTATTGTCCATATTTAGGACAGGGATTTTTTTCATTAAATAGCAACAATATTTCCTATCACTAGTATAGCTGTAAATATTTGTGGATGAATTGCACAATAAATAAAATTATGCATGATTAAATGCCTACCCTACCTAATGTATTCCTTATGTTGAGAATGCGACGTCCTAAATTCTCAGCCAGCTAGGATTCCTGGAAGTTTTCCTGGTGTTAATAAAAGTAATACACTACACACACAGTCATGAATTGGACATGAATCGAAAGCGTTGCATGGATGGTACCCCAGACTTGGTACCTAATGGAAGTAGGTATTATACTGTCTGCAGTATAATATAGACAATCATTAGGAATGAGGATGGAGCCAAGTAGGTGTTATTCATTATTTCTTTGTAGCCTTTTTATCCAGTTCTTGAATAAAAAGTCCAGTCAACACTAAATACATCAAAGAGAAGGAAAATGGGTTGTAGAGGGAAGAGAGAGTAAAGCACAGTTTGGTTTTCTTTTCTCAGTATGATAACCTTACCCAATATGTAATGGCAGAGGAGTAATAGATGTACAAATAGGTTTTGCTACAAGAAAAGCTGAATTGGCCTAACTCTATGAATGTTAAAAGTTGATCAAAATATTTTGCATAATTTATTGTGCCATTACTAGTAATACGATAGTTCTAGAAATTGTATCTCTCGATTTGTAGAGAGAAAATTATCCATTTACCGATCTAATATAACTAGGTGTAGCCAGCGGTGGGTTGCTCCCAGTTCGGCCCGGTTCTGCGAACCGGTAGCGGCAGCAGGAGGCTCCGCCTACCCTCCCGGGATGCTTCTCCGCATGAGTAGAAGATTCTGCGCAGAAGCATTACATGCATGCGAACCGGTAGCAATGGGTTTTAGAACCCACTACTGGGTGTAGCCTATACAAATTTTATATTTTGTCTAACAGTCTTATCAGAAATGTGAAAATAATTTTCCAATATAGTGAAATTCCACACTCATATTTTACATCTATTTTACAATGTGTAATTATAGGATACATCCCTGCCTTGAACTATAGATGGATTTATAATCTGTGCATACGTAGGAGAGACTAGGCCCTTGAAGACAAATTTTAATAACATACAGTATTTCTCTGTGATAAATCTGACATGCAACAACAGGGGCTTACAGAAAGAGCATAATGCATATATGTAAGGTTCTTTTATTTATAAAAGGCATAATTCCATTCCTAATTGCATAAATTATTAATCCCATTGTAAGCAGTGGTGCTTCTACCTACATAAATCTACTTTGTCTCAGGTGGCGATCCTATAATTTGAACTAAGGATAATTATTTTCAATCTTATATAGAAATTTTGTGTTGCTTATGAAAGCAGTCTGACAGCTGATATTGATTGATCTATCAATCACGTTAACAAGGCATATTAAATCAAAATGTAAAAGGAACTGATTTGTAACGTATACATGCATTCTGAATTAGTTAATATTAGATGCACAAATGGATTGGATTGTACCCTACTTATAGAATAATTTTGCCTGAGGTGGTAGGTTTGATTTCTATATTAACAAATGCTACTAATCTGCTAGTTAAACTTGTAAGAGTTGATTTACATTTATCTCAGCAGGCATTAGTTAAACAAAAGGCAGCAAAGAAATTCAGCAATAAAGAAAACTCTGAACTAAGTACTGATCAAGATATTGAGAACGTAGCCAAAAATGAGCCAAGAAGAGTTAAAATATTTGATGGAGGGTGAGTGGTTTTTTTCCCTAAAAGTGCTGTAACTTTTATTGATTATTTTGAACTGAAATCTGATTATTTCACCCTCTGTTTTTGTGGAATAGAATTTGTATTGCATTATGCAGAATTGATTCTTTTAGCACAATTTCTAGCAAATTTGTTGAACAGCTTTTGGGGTAGAATTTAGATAACAGGCATCTGAGTCTTTTGTAGCCAAGTGGAAACATTTGACAGTTTGAATGTATTATGCTGGTTCTCATAGTCATTACAGGTGCATCAAGTCACAAAACATGAATTTTCGGGAAAGCAAATTCATGAGGTTAAAGGGAAGTGTAGCTTTGTGAAAAGTAAAATAAAAGGGCTAACTCCAGAGCACAAACAAAACTGTAACTGGGCAGTAGAAGTCACATTCCAGTATTCAAAAACATATGTTGCCCCAAAACAAATTATTTATTTTGTTAAAAATACACTCTGATTTTCAAGAAAACACACACACACAGAGACACAAATACAAACAGAACTTGCAAGCAAAACACCCCACTGTGCTTTCCTCTTCAATAATCTAGGACAGTGCTTTTCTACTTGGCAACTTTTAGATGTGTGGGAAATCTGACTGGGGGGATTCTAGGAGTTGATATCCACACATCTCAGTTGCCAAGTTTTCAAAACACTGCTGTAGGATGATTCCTGGCACTCCAAATTTATCATTTTCCTTTAAAAAAAAAAAACCAGACTGTAGTGCTGGGCTGCTGTTCTCAGGTTTTCAAATTGTATTTTTTTTTTAAAAAAATGAACTTTTAAAACATTGCAACATCAGAGTTGATGAGCTGATTTCTATTTCAAGTGTTTTCCCAAATTCCATGCCTAACATTTATTCCTATAATACTATTGCTCACATTAGAATATTTTCTGTCCCATTTAAACTAGATATAAATCAAATGAAGAATATGTCTATGTTCGCGGGAGAGGAAGAGGAAAATATATATGTGAAGAATGTGGGATACGCTGTAAAAAGCCCAGTATGTTGAAGAAGCATATTCGCACGCATACAGATGTTCGGCCATATCATTGCAATTATTGCAATTTTTCCTTCAAGACTAAAGGTAGTTCAGTTGTGGATCATTGTTTTGGGTCCCCTCCATCCTCAGGATGCTTTAGCACAGGGGTCTCCAACCTTGACAACTTTAAGACTTGTGGACTTCAACTCCCAGAATTCCTCAGCCAACTTTGCTGGCTGAGGAATTGTGGGAGTTGAAGTCCACAAGTCTTAAAGTTGCCAAGGTTGGAGACCCGATACTTTTCTGCTTGACATGTCAGATTTAAATTAATACATGATCAAGGTTTTCTGTAAATTATATAGATTTTAAAAATGATAAACTATAGAGATGATAGAGATTTTTGCAATTTTTTCAAACTGTTGCTTCAGGATTTGGAAGGTGGTTATAAAGCGATGAGAACTTCAAAACAATTAATAAGGGGCCATGTCTGTTACTTAAGAATGAATAAGACTTTCCTTGCCTGCCAAAACACCCAGGAGGAATTTTGGGTACGGAAGAATCTGCCCCTTTTGAGAACACATCCTGTATATAATTGGTCATACAGCCATTTATCAGGCAGATATACCCTGCAATGGTATTGATTTTGCAATTTTTATTCTTGCAATTAATACTTGGCTTAGTATTACAAAACATAATTGTGCTGATTTGGGTAAGCAATATTTCATCTGCTTTTTATAAGGAGTTACTGTACTTAAGGATGTATAAGAAAAATGTAAGAACATTTTGAATGCATTTGATCGCCCAAAATACTGAATCATTATCTGGGAACAAATCATTAGCACTGTGTGTTGAGGGCATGTTGGTGTCTATTTGTTCCGCCATAAGTCTAAATAGTTAAAAAAGAAATTAACCTTTTTGTAAATTATATAAAAGTGAGATGACATTCACATCAGAGCTTTTGTGTAATTCTGCTCCCTCATAGCATTTAACATTAACAAACTGGTTTATTTTATTGCTTATTTTAATTAAAGGAAATGCAAATATAAAGTTCAAATTTTATGAAATTATAGAAGAAAAACTATTGCATGATATTATAAAATTGTTTCTTTTAATTATGTAAAGGCTTGTAACAACTTTAAATAAATCTAATCATTGTACAGTATAAGAAGCACTGCAAAAAATATCAATAAAACAGCAAATTTCAGAAAATCAGCAACAGTCTGGGTTGCTTTTCTTTAAAAGTCTCCTTCAAATCAAGTTCAACTCCTGGTGTTTTCACAGATAGATATAGTTTTCTTGACAACAGTGTAGAAATAGTTAGCCATTGCCTTTTTAACCACTGTTATATTTATAAGCCTTGTTTTGCTTAGTCTAGCAGTATCAAAAATGGTGTTAAAATCCTTGGGAGCAAAAGTAATTTATTGACTTCCTATAAGTTTCTATAATTTATTATAAAACTATCATAAACCACAGCATCCCATATGATATGTGACAACTGGCATGTTTATGGTCACGATCCTGTGTTGCTGTGCATTCAACTTTAAAAATAAAACAGTACATTATTGGTTTTGTTTTTATTTTAGGAAATTTAACGAAACATATGAAGTCCAAAGCGCATAGCAAGAAGTGTATGGATTTGGGAGTCTCAGTGGGATTAATAGATGATCAAGATCTAGAAGACTACGGTAAAGGTTTTCATAATTCTTAAAATTTCAATTGTATATTTGTGGTTGTGATATTTCCCTTTCTCTGCTCAGGCCTCCTATTCAGCTGCTTTCATGGAAGAAGCATTTCAGATACATTGCACAGCCAATTCATTTAGGGTTCACATGCATCTCAAATGGTACACTTCTGAAATTTAATTTACTCACCAAAGTTCTTTTAGTAATAACATTGGAAAAAGATTTTGAAAACTCACAAGCCTCCATTTAATCCAACTTGAATGAATTAAAATCCAATTTAATTCTGACTGATCTAAACAATAAGCTACCCCAGAATTGCATCTGGACAAGATGGACGGCACATAAATCCAATTAATAATTAAAAGTTTTGAATAGTTTTGAACCTTCAACGTTTTTCAATCTTTAAAAACCAGAGACAATTCTATTTAGTAAAATATGTGCTGTGTATTTGTGGGGTAAGCCTCCTCCCAGAATATCTAAGGATAGTTTTTGGATACCGATAGTCCTTGACTTATGATCAGTTGTTTAGCAACCATTCAAAGTTACAATGGATCTGCAAAAAAATACTTATACTTAGATTTGAAGTTCTGACACCTCCCCCACCCCTGCGGTCATGTAGTCCCATTTGGACACTTAGCAACTGACACACATTTACAGCCATTTCTAGCATCCCACGGTCATGCAATTTACAATTTACATCCCACGGTCACGCAATTTACAATTTTTTTTGCTGGAAACCGTCATTTACATAAATGACCCTTGCAGACAATGGTTTCACACAGCATTAGCTTAACAACCACTGCAAAAATGTCGTAAAATCAGGGCAGTCACGTGGGTTCTTCGACTGGTTACCGTCATGACATATGACAGAAATTTGACAACTATCTGTACACATTAAGAAAAATACAATTTAAATTTTAGATTTCTGTTCTAGATCCAAACCCTGAAGCTTCTTAGGTTCATGAGGTAAAATGTTACAAATATTTGATAGGCATGACAACAGAACATGATGGTCTCAATCTGGCCAGTGAGATTCTAAGTTATAGGTAGTGCTTACCTATATTATCCCAAGGAGTGGCTTTTGGTTTTATATCTGCAGCCAACACTAATTTTTGTGGTTGTCTGGATTTAATTTAATTTAATTTAATAAGCGTTCTTATAAGCTGCCCAATCCCGTGGGACTCAGGGCGGCGTACAACATGGGTAAGAACAATGCAATAAAAACATAATAGTTTAAATTGTAGCCTGTATTGTAGTGAACATAACTGCACTTTAAATTATCATGAAAACACTTAGAATTCTACAGTTCTTCCTCAGCATGAATTTGTCAATAGTATTATTCTGTCAAATATATGGATTATTTTTCCTAGTCTTTTTTCTTATCTGTTTCATAAGAATTGACAAGAAAACATTAAGGCTAATGCTCACATAGAAATTTAAGCCACTCTATTAGATATTCTTCATCCTTGAATGTCTCTTATTTGGTTTTCCTATATTTTAAAGCAGAATAACAACTTGTAAGATTGGACAGTTTTTGAATGAAAGGAAGAACTAGAATGTATCTTTTTTAGAAAAGCTATTGCTGATCAACAAGAATTTGGGAACTTTCCATCATAGTTGTCATATAGTTTCAATTTGGTTTTGTGAGACTTGCTGATTAACAATTGGGAGGCTTTAGAACAGCAGGATTGGTAGATTGTGATTGTGTGATGTTTTCTGGTTTCAGATTCGCTATCATTTGGGTATTAGTAAATACCACTTAGTTTCCCTTTTATGTTCCCAATCACCCTTCCATCTTTCATCTCCTGATCTAAAGAATGTTCTTCCCACCCAAAATATAAGGTTTAATATGTTTGGAATGCTGGCTTCTGAGCTAAGCTGTCAGGCCAGGTGAACCATTCAACGTGATATAGTACAACTTAGGCGTATCATTTTCCACAGTGCTTGCCCAAGCTTTCATTGCACATTCCATTTAGATAAGAAATGCCCAATCCCGAATTCATTTGTTTGGAAGAGGTTTCTGTTGAATTCCATGGAATTTCTATAAAAGTATATCCAGGACTTAGTTTCAGGTCACTCACAATTCGATCTGAACTTCAGAAATGTTTAAAATGTGACTCTTCTCAAAAAATTTAATTGATACAAATATGTTTGCGAATACTAGCGAAGATTAGCACTATTTTAATTTCTACAGAAGAAATTGCAGCATAATTTCTCAAACAGTTTCCCACTAAGATATTTATTTATGTGGTAAAATCTATATATTTTCTAGCTTATGGTTGATGACAAGAGCCCTTCCAACAGTAGGGAACTATTTGAATAATACTTTAAACTACTTTTTTTTAAAAAAAGAAGCGTGACAGCTAGTAAACAGTATTATTTCAGGATAAATTTTAAATCTCTGATGCTTTTAAGTTGCTCCAATATGAGCTTCCCCAATGGATGTCAGTATTAGAAAGAAAGAATAATAAATAAGAAAAATAAAACAGATATAAATATAATTCAAATTTTCAGATGTTTAAAATTTAAGCAAGGAAATATGTAAAACTAAAAGTGCGATAGATACAAATTAATATAAAACATTTTTTCTGCACAGAAAGGGATTTTCATTGTGAAAACTTAATATGGTCTATATGAAAACCTTTCCATCGTAAGGTTTTATATAGAAATACTATTATTAACATTTATTTAAATTTGGTATTGATATACTTTGTTTATAGCTTTATGTCTCATAAGGAAAGTGGTTTATTTTTCACTACTTTAAGTGGTAAGTTAATGAATGTGTTATGCATATGGTATTCTACACATTAAAAATGTTTTGGATCTTTGCACAAAGATTCATTGTTAGTTTAAATAATAGCCATATTTTATCAAACTATAGCTGAAATTTCCTTGAGAGTTGTAAATCTTCAATGATTCATAAATACTTTTTCAATTTAATAGTAATTAAATCACAATGCAAATAGCTTGGTTGAAGTAGAAAAACATTAAGTACAGTACAGAAAGAACAGTTAACTTATTCAATATTACATCATTTCTTCAACATTTATCATTTTCATCAACTCTAATGTTTAAAGTTAGTGTGGATGACATTAAAAAGCCTTTTAGTGAAGCTCCTAAGAAGTATTTTATTAGGAAAAAGGGAAGACCACATAACCCTAACCATATTATTAACAACTGCTTCAGACCTTACTAATAACATTTTTAGCAAGGTAAGCCTCTCCCAATAGTTGTTACTCAGTACTGGAGCATGTAGAGGGAATAATTATTCCCTTTATTCTCAAAAGCAACTGTTTCTTGATTATTTGTATTGTTAAATGTTTGCATGAATCACTATAATGATTCATATGATTCAGAGTTTCAGAATGAATTTGAGAGCAACCAACAGCAGTTCCTCAATTGTTTGGAATCTATACTTTTTCTCCCAAGTTGATTACTAAGAGTTTAACAATAGCATTGTTTATTACAGGTAGTTCTAAGGTTATGACCACTGATTCAGAAATCATAGGCTAACATAAATGGCTAATTTTTGTGAGATAGTAGAATTTTGTCAAGCAGAATACAAAATGAAATCAAAAGAACAATTGGTGGCAGAGGGATATAATTGCTAATGCTTTTCTTATTTATAGTTATTAAAAAGGTTTAAAGCAGGAGTGGGTTCTGGCTTACCTTGCTGCTGGTTTGCTTCCTCACGTGCCGCACTGGCGCGCACACATGCACAGTGCTACAAACCCATGCGCATGCGCAGAAGCAAAAAACAAAATGGCGCTGCCTATGGGGCCGCCGAGAGAGCCAGTTCATGGGCGTGTCCAGCCGGCCATCACTGCTGGTTCGGCAAGCGGGGGGGGGGGGAATTCCCGCCTCCAGTTCTATAGAACCGGTCCGAACTGGCAGGAACCCACCTCTGGTTTAAAGTAAACAAAAGTATGCTTTTGAACATACTTCAACATGAAATAAAATTGTGTACAAATGGTGAACTTGGACTTGCTAAAATATATAAACTTTTATTGAGATTTGAAATAAAAGTAGAAGAAATGAAAGATAGTATGATAAAAGGGGTTAAAAGTTTTGATTGTAATATACAGTGCAACAATAGGGAAATATATGGTGGAAAGGATTAAAATTTACACTACATTATAATTTTAAAGAGAATTTTTATAAAATGCATGTGTCACCAGAGAAATTGTCTTGAATGTATAAAGGCACTTCATATTTATGTTGGAATCGTAAACAACAAAAAGAGATATTTTATCATGCTTGCTGAATGAGGAGGACTTAGGACTGATCCTCAGAGTTCTGGCTGTTGCAGGGACCCTGATGTCATGTTATCGAAGTCTGGGCACTTGGTGCCTAGCTCATGATTATGATATCGCAACAAGCTGCAGTCTTGTGATTGCAATTTCTATTGTTTTCTGCCAGCTTTCCAAAGGTAAAATCAATAGAGAAGTCAGAAGTTGCTCCCACCATTTTTTTCCACACCTTCTCTACTCTCTAAAGCGAATGCCTGTGACACTCCCCGCCCCTCCGTGGCACTACCCAACAGCTCATGCTTTGTAGCACTAGCATGTGGCAAACCCCTGTCTGGCTATATTCTCCCCCACAGCCTGATTTCCTGGGACTTCTGCCCCTATCCTCATTGAAGTCACATGAAATTCTTGCTTAACCCCACATAGTCCTGGGGTTACAACAGCAACCAGGATTGCTACCGCTAAGCAATGTGGTCAATTTACAACTGAATCATTTAGGAATGGAAATTCTGGTAACGTGAGGACTTCCTGAACAGAGTCCAAATCTCAGCTTGACCATAGAATTTACTTGGTGATTTTGGTTCAGTCATTCTTTCTCTCAGCCAAGTAGCCTCATAAGTTAGGAGAGATACCCTCCCAGGGTGGGTTCTAACTTACCTCGCTGCTGGTTCAATTCCTCCTCCGCCGCGTGGGCTTCTCACCGCGTGGGCTTCATGCCGCATAAGCTTCGCGCGCATGCGCAGTGCTAAAAATTCCAATTTTTTAAAAAAGCCAAAAACAAGATGGCGACTCATGCGCAGTGCTGGAAACTCGGCTTCTCCGCATGCTTAGAAGAAAAAATAAATTCAAAAAAAATTCAAAAAAAGATGGCGGCGCCTACGGACCAGCACCGACCGAATCAGTTCTGTGACATCATTGTGACATCACCAGCGGGTCACTACCGGTTCGGGCGAACCAGTCCGAACCAGGAGGAACCCACCTCTATACCCTCCTCATATGTCATGCATTGAGATATTAGGGTAAAGGCAGTGTATAAGTAAAAAAAAAAGCACTTATATTATATGGATCTTTATATTATTTTAAACTCAAAAGAACCTGTTTTCCCCTTTACCTTGAAAGATATATAGAGTATCATGATCTCTTAAATTAGAATGACCTATCTGTATTCTATGTCAGTAGCATAGATTGATAGATAGCTGCTATGGAAAATGTGCATATACCACCGAGTTTTACTTTGGTTCATATTCATTTGATCCAAGTCCTGAATCTAAATTTCAAACTCTAATGAAAAACCAGCTTTAAAAAATTGAGGTAAAATTGGGTAAGATTTTCAAGAATAGCAATCTATTAGCAAATGGAATTGTTTTTTGGCAGTGGAAGGATTTATTGGATTAAATAAATAAACCATGATCCTTGAATGAAAAAGTAGAGTAAAAAAAAATCAAATAAATTAAAATAAATAAGAAAAAGCAAATGAAGGAATCATTGCTGGATTATTAAAAAAATGCCATGAGCTTCTGCACTGAAAAAGACTACCATGGTTATCCCTCTGAAAACTCTTTAGAAGATGGTTGCTATCCATCTGTTACACTGCATAAACTTTGCTTTCATAGGGTTTTATTCAATCTTAGTAATGTCTTAGTGACCCTACATATGGTTAGTTGATTAAAACTGAAATTTGATGTGCTGTATCTGAGGGGGATATCTTACATGTCTAAATATTCCCCCCCCCTTTTTAAGTCTGAATGCTTCTTCTACCTTCTACCAGTTATGGAATCAACCACTCTAAAGTCCTTCAGTCCAACATGCTACTTTTTGACTGGGGGGGAGGGAGGTTTCATATGGATTTCTGCATATACTTCCATTTACTTGCATGAAGTTAATTGTTAACTTGAGATAAAGTTCGATCCGTCCGATTGCTACCATGTTAAGGGAAGAATACCCCCATAGAGACGATATTTGGATCTTTTACTTGGAATTCAAACACTTAGAAATAAAACCGAGATTAAATGTCTAATAGAAAATATTTATTTCAGTATAAAACAATATAAAACAATAAATCCTGAATAAACTACATCTTTGCTAAGTAACATGACCTTCCAGTTCGGAAGGCACATCAGAAGTGATTAATAGTGGATAGGAATGTAGACATGTGTAGAACATCATATCACGTGTTCTGTTTGTATTGGGAAGTACCATAATATTAGAATAGGGGTGCATCACCCTGCATAGACTCACAACTGACAATATTCACATCGTGACATTAATGTTCAGAAAAGGAAAGTAAATGCAATGCAAAGAATCTCCTCTGAACTGCTGGGCTGTTAGATGGGAATTTAATTTTGTTCTCTTTCACAGGTGAAAAGCAACGGCTAAATTATGAACAGTCTGGATTTGATCCAGAGGATTCAGATGGGCCAGAAGATGAAGACAATGATAACGAAGATGATGATGAAGACAGCCAAGCGGAATCAGTTTTATCTGCTACTCCGTCTGTTTCAGCCAGTCCGCAGCATCACCCCTCAAGAAACGCTTCTCGTGAAGTTTCAAGCGCTGATGAAGAAAGCAGAGTTTTGGACTGTTTTGCTGGGGTTCACACAGACTCTGTGGATGGCCTGCCAAAAGCACTTCTCACAAAAATGACAGTACTTAGTACAGTGCAGTTGGACTGCAGGAACTCAGGGCCACCAGTAGCAGCTATTTCCAGAGAAGCAAAAAAGGAAAGCATGCAAGACAGAGCAACAAGCACAGAGCCTGCTGTGTCTTCAGAAACATTTCATCGGTCACCTTGTCATCAAATGTATGTGGACTTGCCAGGTACAAAAGAAGTCTTAGGAAGCACCACTCCTTCTATTAGTACTACAGCAACTTTGAAGGTGAGAGGAAACGGTTTGTTTGTTTGTTTTTATTCCAGAATTTATTGTAGGGAAAGCGGGCAGTGCTTGTTGTTTTATTGGCAAAATTATGCTTTTCTTGGATATAGATATTAACCATGCTGATCTGGGCATTTACAAAAATTTAATTTAATTTAATTAAAAGTTCTTATAGGCCGTCGAATCCCATGGGACTCAGGGCGGCGTACAATGATAAGAATAATACAGTATTATAAAAACAATTTAAAAACATTACAGAAGTTAAAAACAAAACCATTCATCCATGGGGGAAATCGGTCTTCTGCACCCCGCCTGCCGGAAGAGCCATGTCTTTATGGCTTTGCGGAAGGCCAGTAGGGTGGGGATGGTCCGGATCTCTGGTGGGAGTTGGTTCCAGAGAGATGGGGCTCCCACAGAGAAGGCTCTCCCCCGAGGTCCTGCCAACCGACATTGTTTGGCTGATGGGACCTGGAGGAGACCAACTCTGTGGGACCTAACCGGTCGTAGGGAGGTATGTGGTAGGATGCGGTCCTGGACGTAACCTGGCCCTGAGCCATGTAGGGCTTTAAAGGTCAAAACCAACACCTTAAATTGCGTCCGGAGACTAATGGGCAACCAGTGCAGCTGGCGGAGAATGGGTGTCACTACAAAACGAGTCACTACAAAATTGGAAAATTAGATTGCATGTTGTGCACCTTTGGTGCAACAAAATGTATAGGATTTATTTTTGAAAATGTTACACTGATATAACTTTTGCATCCATACTCTTAATGGCTGAATTGAGGAGAATGGGAGTTACCAAGTAATATCCATCAGATGTACAGAAATTCTTGTTTCCAGTTTTTCCTGCCCAACTTGGTTGAGGAATTTGAAAATGTAGGATTGAAGAATCCTAATTTCAATATTCACATTAAAGTTGCTTTTGTGTGGTCCAGTTGAGGACTAAGATGCATATCACATTCTGGACTTGCTATATTCTACTACCTGGATGTGAATGATTTTGAATTGGGGAAAACAGTGGTGTGTGTGTGTGTGTGTGTGTGTGTGTCTTCATTTCTGTTATGGTTTAAAGCATAAATCGGTTCTTTCTGCAAAGTAGTGGATCAATTAAAATCAATCTGAAGTATTCCAATTACTTTGAGCATCACTGCTGTTTACATCTAAACTTTAATCTCACCATGGAATGATGTACAGAAGAGGACTAAAGACGTATTTACCAAACACTGCAGGCTAAGCCCACTTAGTTCCCTGGTTTTCAGAAGGAACTGAAAAACATTTGATATAAAATTCATGGGAACTATGATTAGAATTACAGAAGTTCATTATTTTACTTATTTTGTGGCAATATTAATAATAGCAAGCTTCTACGTCAGAGGTCCTCAAACTTGGCAACTTTAAGACTTGTGGACTTCAAGTCCCAGAATTCTCCAGCCAGCTGGCTGGAGAATTCTGGGACTTGAAGTCCACAAGTCTTAAAGTTGCCAAGTTTGAGGACCCCTGTTCTACGTTAAGTTTTCTGTAATGCTATCTAGTCCAGCTTTATATCAGATTTGGTTATTGTGAACTCACAGCCACTATGTTGGATGAATTGTCAACCATATTTCTTGGCTTTGGTCCATTTTGGATTTTAACAGCATTTGAAAGAGATTAAGCACCTCCTCAACTCATTTAGACATGTGTTTTGCTGCCTTTTTCAAGATAACAAATCTTGCAGTTCCTTCTTAAGCCTTCTTCGGACTGTGAATACAAAAAAAAAATCTGTCACCTGGTTGCTAATGCAAGATGGTTTAAAACAAGGCTATATTCTATATTTGTGTACAATTCAATATTATCACCTTTAATGTCCTTCATGGCACAGGGCCAATTTATTTCTCAAATAGATTTTATCCATCAGATAATTTCAGTCAGAATTGGTGAAGTCCAAGTCCCCTCAATTAAATGTCATCCATTAGAATCCAGTAAACATGCCCTCATTGTTGTGGTGCTACACTCTTTGGATGAAATTTCTCAAGAGATCCATGTGGTTTCCACTCTGATGATATTCTATAACTTGGCTGTTCCTCAAGGCCTTAGGGTAAGGTGGTCATAGAGGACCTTCAGTTATGTTTATGGAATGTGGCTTGCCTGGACATAGATGAACATTTTCTTACTGTTTTCTATTTTTCTTAAGTTAAGCTGCCCAGAGTTATTCTGAAGTCAGGTTGCCTCTAAATTTAATAAATAAAATTGTCATTGTTATTATTTATTTATTATTAGGTTCTTCTATGCCGCCCTACTCCCTAAGGACTCAGGGCGGCGTACAACATTTTAAAAGAACACTAAACAATAAACATTCGTTTAAAAACAATTTAAAAACATTAAAAATTTAAAAAACATTCAACAACATACATACTGGGGGAGATCTCAGGTAAAAATTAGTCTCAAACCCCTGCCTGCAGGAAGAGCCATGTCTTGACGGCTTTCCGGAAGGCCAGCAGGGTGGGGATAATTCAGATCTCTGGGGGAAGTTGGAACCCAACATTATTATTGATTAAATTGGTTACTGAGCCCTACTTGGCCTGATTTTAACATTAAAATGTTTATTTTGGATAGCATTGGGTGGTTGTTCTGCTCAGTTCCATGGCATTTTCCACCTTGGATGTGCAGTTGCCTGTAGGGAAGCCAACTTCATTTAAATTACCTCAGCAGAGAGAAATTTAATTGAAATGCTCATGTTGTGATTGTTTTGGTTTCTGGATGCCTGAACAGTGCTACAATCTTGACACAGGTCGTCACTGGTACCAGTGGAAATATCATAAGATTATTTTTAACACCACTGCAAAGGCCATATTGCCTGAATAATTCTTCAGGAAAATAATATGTCCTATTTAACCCTAGTTAATGTTGTAACTTTTTCTAAGAGTTTAGAATATTGAGAGCTTTAAATAGAGTTCAGTCATGTATCAGTTGTAGAAACACAGAGGATATTTTGGGATTCTCAAAATGAATTTGAAATCAAACACCCAAGAACTCCACCCTTGTTTTTAGTCTAAAACATTGAAGAACTGAAACTCAGGTCTCTCAACTAAACCAAATTCTACGCATTTCAGCCTAAGAAGGAACTAGCAGATGCATATTTCAGAATTATTACCGTAACCACCTTTCTCTTTTCTTGTGCAGAGCACAGCTTCTACTAGACTTCCTTCTGTACCCATAGACCAGAGTACACAAACTACAGTTGTTGTTCCTTCAGTGGCATCCCCTTTTGCAGAGACACAAGAGCAAAAGCATGGAGAACACCAACAGACCATGAAATTAGGACCTCCCCAGACTCATCTGTTTAGCCACCTCCCCTTGCATTCTCAACAACAAACCAAGAGTCCCTATGGAGTGGTTCCAGTGGGAGGGATCCACATGGTACCTGCTGGCTTAGCCACCTACTCTACGTTTCTACCCATTCCAGCTGGGCCAGTGCAGCTCACTATTCCTGCTGTCAGCGTGATCCATAGAACTACAAGTGCTCTTGGCGATCCAGCCTGTGCGGTATCCGGCACTGCAAATCACCTTGGTATAGCAGAAGTGAACAGCGTGGTTCCCTGTATCCCTATAGGCCAAATTAATGTGCCGGGCATCCAGAGTCTGAGTGCACCAGCCTTGCAGCCTCTTCCATCCCTGAGCATGGAAACGGTGAATATCTTAGGCCTGGCTGGCACCGGCCTAGCACCACAGATACATCATTCGGGATTAACGCTCAATGCCATAGGGTTACAAGTGTTGACTGCAAACCCTTCCTCTCAGCGCACCTCTAGTCCTCAGGCACACATTCCGGGCCTGCAAATATTAAACATAGCACTGCCAACTTTAGCTTCTCCGGTAAGCCCTAAGACTGCAGATGATCAGGGGATTGGAGAACCACCAGCCTCCAGAAATAACACTTGTGAAACGTTCCAAGTCCAGGGTTCTGGAAGCTTAGCTACTCCTGACCCTGCTCAGATTGCCAGTGCTCTATCTTCTCATAAGGCACCTGCCGAAAAGCGGTACAGCATCGAAAATCGATTGGAAGTGGGCCCTGCAAGGGACTATCGGCGGCGTGATATCCCGGATAATCCGGACTCTGAAAGTTCTGACTCTGAGAGTCCCAAAAAACCAAAGTGCAATATTAGTGCTGTTCAGGTGGGACAGCCTTCTGGGTCGGCGCCTCCTGCAAAAGTGAATTCAGACATTTTATCCAGTTCCCCCAGACATCAGATGGTCCCTCAGGATAAAGAATTCCATCGGCCAAAAAGGCTGCCGGAAATTGACTTGAGCGATGGCAGCAGTGATGATGAGGACAGACTTGTAATTGCAACCTAGGGTGTTTTGGTTTCATGTTGGGTTGTGTGTGGGGTTACGGGTGTTTTGTTTTGTGTGTATGTTTTTTTTAAAATAACACTTACTAGGTTTCTTTGCAAACCTCCCTTTTACTTAAAGCACATATTTTCTGACACAAACTCATTACTAATCTTCGTGCAATCATGAACTCTTGACCAATAATTGTTGTTTCTTGTCCGCTCCGGCCATTTTTTTGTACATGTTGTATAGACAATTGTGCCTTTTTTGTGTTTTATGTTTTAGAAAACTGTACAGATTGTCAAAATTATATATTATATGTACATTAAACCTGAGTAGTTACTTTTGTTTCGTACGTAAAAAAATCTTATGTCAAATGAAATGATTAAATTATATGTTGCACTGTTAAATGTAGATTTTTATGGCTGTGGGGCGAAGTTTGTATGTACAGATTCAGTTATGTACAACTCCATATTTATTGTACCCATATTAGTCTGGGGGGGAGTCCATTTTTCTCATGTATGACATTAGCTTTACACTTAAAACTAAAATCCCGTATCTGTGTTATTGAACTATTTCAGTAAAATTTTTGTTTACTGACTTTACTACTGGCTTAAGTTGTACCTCTTTCTAAATGAACCCACAAGAAAGAACAACTCTGTTCTGTGATGATGATGATGATGATGATGATGATAATAATAATGATGATAAAAACATTAAAATTGTAAATACATTGCTAATAATTTCTCCCTTGTTCCTCTCTATCCTATCCAATTAGTTCTTAGAAGAGTTACTGGAAAAGTGATATATTTCTTTGTTTAGCAGTATTGTAAAGAGAACTTCCAGAATGCGGAGTTTTTTCTTGTTTCAATAGATTTTTTTTTATATTCTCAAAAAACAACTTCTCTTTTTTTTGTTAAAGTCCTTTATTAAAAGAAGAAAAAAAAAACGAAGGAAGGCTCGTGCTATTTCTTGTTAAGTTTGGCTGCTTTATTAAAGTCAGACTGTCGCAAAATTAAATATAGTTACCTTTGTGACAACGGTAAACCCTTCAGGCTACTTTTTATTTTTTATTGAAAAGGAAGTATAAAGCCTTGTTTTATGCAAAAGTAATATTGAAAAAAAGGTACTTCTGTTGTTTCCATTTTTTAACAAAGTTAAGATTTAAATGCTACAGTAGCTGTTCATTTATGTTATCAGTTTAAGTTATACTTGCTCTGGAGCTTTTTTGCATAGGATGAAGATTTTAGAGCAAGGGTCCCAAACCCTATGAACCAGCACCAGTCCGCGGCCTGCCAGGAACCGGTCTGGACAAGTGAGTGAAGCCCCATCTGCCCATGCATGAGATCCAGGCAGCATATTAACCATGCCACCAAGTCCATGAAAAGACCGCCCTCCACAGAACCAGTTCCTAGTGCCCAAAAAGTTGGGGGGGCACTGCTTTAGAGTATATCTTTAAAACAGTTGTGTTTCCTTCAGTAAGGCAAGACAGCTAGTAACATGGGAGTCACCTGCCTCTTACCATTGAAGGATTGGACAGTGTTGAATCATACAACAGATATATTTGGGGGGGAGAAGCTGTGAGGAATCACATCCTATACCAGTGATGGTGAACCTTTTTTCCCTCGGGTGCCGAAAGCGTATGCGCGTGCGCTATCACGCACATGCGAGTGCCCACACCCGTAATTCAATGCCTGAGGAGGGCGAAAACGGCCTCCCCTGCCCCCGCAGAGGCCCTCTGGAGGCCGGAAACGACCCATTTCCCAACTTCCGGTGGGCCCAGTAGGCCCATTTTTCGCCCTCCCCAGGCTCCAGAGGCTTCCCTGGAGCCTGGGGAGGGCGAAAACGCTCCCCCGCTCCCCCCAGAGGCCCTCCGGAAACCTAAAATGCCCTTCCAGAGCCTCCGCGCGAGCCAAAAATCAGTTGGCCGGCGCACACATGCATGCTGGAGCTGAGCTAGGTCAACGGCTCGCGTGCCGGCAGATATGGCTCCGCGTGGCATGCGTGCCATAGGTTCGCCATCACTGTCCTATACAATCCTAGTCCATAGCTGGATATGAGAAGTAAGATTTAATATTTAAAGGCTATTTAAATATTCATTATAAAAACATTAACAAGAATGTTAATATATAAACATTCTTAATACTAAGGGGAGGAGGGAAAAGAATGGATAATTTCCCACTAAATTCTAGACTTTATTTGCCTTAGAATGCGCAATTCCTGGTCATATATCCTGGAAAAGAAAAGGGAAAAACCTTCACCATTGCTTGCTGAAAATAATACCCCTTGCATTATTAAGATGATAAGCGGATTATATGCATACATCTCTCTCTCTCTCTCTCTCTCTCTCTCTCTCTCTCTCTCTCTCTCTCTCTCTCTCTCTCTCTCTCTCTCTCTCTCTCTCTCTCTCTCTCTCTCTCTCTCTCTCTCTCTATCTATCTATCTATCTATCTATCTATCTATCATATATAAAATGTATATAAAAGCCACTGGAAGTTTCATAAATATTGATTAACACTGTACATTCTTAATATGGTAGCACATAATAAGCTTGACTAGAAGAAATACAGTATATGGCAATAACAATGCTAAAGTTTCAGGGCAAAATTCAGCCCTAATCTGCTGTTTCATATGATGCCAGTGGATTATATGAGCACTTGTATTACCTTTCATAACACTGCTGAGCAGACTTCCGAAATCCTGCAAGAGATTGAGCATAAAGTCACTTGATTTTCTTGCCAGACTTTCTTGAAATGTTGCTGAAGATTGTTTAGGCGGCAGAGATCTAATGTTGGGTAAAAGCTGTAAGGAAATCACGCTGGAGACCAAGACGCTTAAAATCCAGATAAACCTATATTTAACAATATGAAAGGAGGCTTCGTTAGCAAGCACCATTAGATTACTGTGGTTTATCCCTGCAGAATACTATTCTACCCACTTTGATTCCCCTGAAGCGAACGAAACAACACTGCATTCCTGAAGTTCAGTCAGTGAAGCAAAACCTTGCATTGAGATGAGTTAATTAACCAGGCATGCTTAAGCTTTATTTTGTAAGACAAGATTTGTTTTGCCCAAAGAGGTCAAATGTTAAAACAGACTTGTTTGATTTGCCACCAAACTGTTAAGAAGGTTTGTGTGAAGTTTCTTGCATCCAGAAAAAAGCTGCTCTTGACATAACTTAAACACAGTGTTGAGCAATTTTATGAAAATGGTTATCGAAGTTGCCTGCCTGCTGAGTTTTGTGATGGTTTTGAACTGTAAGGTTTACAATGCCATCTGCTGAAATTCAAAAGTAATTCAGTGTTATCCCAAGGAAACTGGATTTGTCCATTCCCTTTTCTGTTACAGCTGTTACAATGTCCCTAATAAATTAAATGGCTGACTAGGAAAATGGAACTATATCTTCCTAGCCCAACATCTTCCCTATAGTTACGCACAACAGTTCTCCACACTATCTGATGTCATCCAACAAAATTTTCTCCTGAGCAAATGCTTACTAAAGGAGTGCTATAGTAGCCATTTGTATGAAAATTTATTCTTTTTAATAAAATCCTCTGTAAACTTCACAATCAAACAAATCCAGAATCCCACTATGAACTTATTGAATTGGCAAACTGAGGCATTTAAATTTCTGGAATATGATTGGGTTTTTTTTTCAAAGCACAATTTAATTTAATTTAATTTAATTTAATAGATTTGTATGCCGCCCAACTCCCGAGGGACTCAAGAAGATATCCCAGTCAGAAATGATAATATGATGCAAAATTGGGATCCATTTTCTTGAGTATGATTAGGAGATTTTCCCATCAGGAATTGGAAATCAATAGACATGTCAGTTTTTCCAATCTCAACCAATAATTATTTTAAGTCTTAAGGGATTCCCTATGAATACGAACATATTTATTGTGGAAGCCTGTAGAGGTCTTTTGTCTTATTAAATGTTTATTTAATAAATCTAGCCATGATGGCGCAGTGGTTAGAATGCAGTACTGCAGGCTACTTCTGCTGACTGCCGGCTGCCTGCAATTTGGCAGTTTGAATCTCACCAAGCTCAAGGTCGACTCAGCCTTCCATCCTTCTTTCCCCCCCCCCCCAATATCTCCACATAAACATCCATACATATACCATAAATCATCTCAAAATATATATAGTTATACATTTCTTACCAATAAACCATAAACAAGCATCCTAATTTTGCACCTTTTGTACTTTTATCACCTGTCTGTTTCCCCCCAATATTTCATAATACTCCCCTCCCTCTATCTCCCTCTCTTCTTCCTACCTTCTTTTTCCTTCTCTCCCTCTTTCCTACTTCCCTCCTCTTCCTCTCCCTTCTCTACTTCCTCTTCCTCCCCCTTGCCCTTCCCTGAGTAAATCTAATCATAACATTTTATGGTTAACAGACCGGTGGCTCAAATCCCTAACTTCATTTAATCATCGGTGCTACTTTTAGATTTATATTATCCCATATTTATACATATATTGTATTTTTTCTAGGTATACTACTACTATCATAATGCTGCCTCCTTACTACCTATTTTTGTCGCTTGGATCAACTACTTTTAATTTTCCATTTTCTTCCAATTTAATCGCTATTGCTTATCTTCCATACATATTCATTTTCTCTTATACTTCATTTCATGCTTCCACTCCATCCTTTTTGTATTTTTAATCTTAGGCCATACTTCTCTTTTTCCTTAATTTTTATCTTTATTTCATTTTTATTCTATCATCTCTGAATGCCCTAAATTTCTAATCTCTTTTACTTTTTCAAATCCTCCTCTCACCAACCATCCTCTTTGTTTAACCTTACCATTACACATCCATCCATTGGCTGATAACATTACCAACTTTCCAATATACATAAACCCACTAATTGTCAAAATTCTCTTCTACATTAAATCAAATTTATAAATTTTATACAAATCTTACATTAAAACCTTTTAAAGTAATAGTTATACAAATTTTATAACCTTCCAATAATTTCATCTACTGTAATATACTTTAATTCCCATCCTCCTTTCTAAGTTCATCACCAAAATTTAATTTTTACTTTTTCTAATATCATTATAATCCAATATATAATATAAAATCCTTATACCATAATTAGTTATACACAATATTGGTGTAATTAAGTCTACTATGTCTTATTATCCCTCTTCCTTTCCAATACAAGTTCTATATAAAAACCTTTTTTAAAGTAACAATTACACAAATTTTGTAACATTCCAACATTTGCACCTATAAAAACTTTTAATATACAGTAATAGTTACAGAAATGTTATAACATTCCATCAGTTGCACCTACTATTGTATCACTTATTTCCCTTCTTTTGTTTCTTTTTTATCATCATATTACAATCTTATTATAAAAACCTTATACCATAATTAATTATACACAATAACCTAAATACCAATAAATCAATTACCATATATCTCTTCCTTTCTATAACATTCCCCTCTTCATCCTTTCTCTTTTGGTCTCTCAGAAATTCCACTTCTTGTGGGACTTTCCCTTTCCTCCCCTTCTCTTAACTTCTTTTTCTTTTCTTTTTATACAAATAACTTCTTTTTCCCCGAATTCCTTTTCTTCCTTTTGAGTGTATTATTTGCTTAAATCTACTCTCAATTCCTCCTAATCTCTTCTCCCTATTACCCCCCTTATTTTTTATTTGATTCTTCTGAAACTAATACTCCCCTCTTACTCTTTTCTTATCACTATAAATCCGAGTGTAATCATCAATCTGCTTTTTATTTTCAGTCCCTTTTTCATCAGTGTACTCTCATTGTTCCTCATTTTCATTTTCCACCATTTTTTCTTTATGCTCCAACTTCATTTCTGTTTTCTTATCACCTCTAATTTCCAAGAGGTAAGTTTTTATGTCTTCATGAATGTATTTTAACATCCCAATCAATTCTTCATAGATACACACCTCCATATTATCGAATTTACAATTGTTAAAGACTTAATTTTTTTAAAGCTTAAATCCATATGGTCTCTTTGTATTTCAGTGTGCCAATCTCCAATTTTAGTCTATTCCATTCCAGTTCAAAATCCTGTTATCTTCTGTCACCAAAACAAGACACCATCAAACACAGTAACACAACACACACTCCTTTCAAATCCTTTCAAGCTCCAAGTTATCTTCGTATAAACAAGGTCAATCTCCAGCTGTCAGCAAATTCTAACTTTCCACAAGCTGTTGCAATGTTTTCTTTTAGCCAGCAGATGGCGTTGCCGGTTTCCCGATATAACAAACCAGATCTTTTACGAAAATCTCCAAAATACTTTAAATCTACTTGAAAAATATTTTTTCCAAATCCATTATTCTTTTTCCAATTTCTCTAGTTTTCACCAAATCTAATTGCGACTATATCAACAATCTTCTTGGCCTTTAATCTTCATTTATTCAATACATCTCTATGGTATTCCCAATTGCTAGATAGCTGCTATTTTCTGTTTTGGGATATCTTTTACTATCTCCTTTTAAGTCGTCTTTATCTTTAAATTGGCCAATCACTCACCCGACTCCAGCATGTTACTTCCACTCTGCTCCTACACAAACGCTTAGATCTTCTCACCCAGGCAAACCACAATCTCTTTACTTCAATCTTTCTGTTGTGGCCATCTCAGCTAATGGCGATTAGTCACCTCTTCACAGCTGCCGGTCGAGAGACTGGTGCCGGCTTCCTGGGTGGGTTTGCAGATCCCCCTGGACCACCAGTCGGTGCTTCTCTTCTTCACACACACACACACACCCTCCAGGGGAGTTTTGGCCCGATCCAATGGATTCGGGTCCCTGAACGGCTGGAGTTTTGGCGTTTCCCCCCGGGAGTTCCGAGAGAAACATTGTGGTGCTGAGACATTGGCCATGCCTTCCTCCATCCTTCCATCCTTCTGAGGTTGGTAAAATGACCCAGATTGTTGGGAGCAATATGCTGACTGTGTAAACCCCTTAGAGAGGGCTGTAAAGCACTGTGAAGTGGTATATAAGTCGAAGCGCTAATTGCTACTGCTATTGATAGCTCTATTTCTTTTTAATTAATGATATTTCCACATGGTTTTTGATGCCATTCTCTCAAATCAGCAGCACAGTCCTTCAGCCTTACACTGCTGAGTCAATTTACTTCCTCTTTTAAAAGACAGAGTTTAAGAGGGGTTAGAACTCTCTCCTTGTCCCAATGATTCATCTCTCTCAATTCACCTTAAATGTGCAAGTTCCATCACAGCTTTAGTAGAGCAGAGAGGAGTTTCATGTACATTTTTTCTTATTGCAAGGACTGAGATTTATTAAAAGCATCAAAAAGGCACTTTTCAAAGAAAGGGACAGAGCGTTGGTTGGAGCATCCTTCAACTCATCAGTTGAATATTTTCCGTAAGATGAGGTTGGTGATACTGGTAAGTCTGTCAGTAAGTATGGCAAGTATGAATACGGCCATTTATTCTCAGCTGGAATGGTGAACTGACTAAGTTGGGAGTGGTATATACTAGTAAGCCCAATTTCCATGCCCTTGTCCCATTAATGGTGACTTAATAGGAATACAATATGAAGAGGAAAAAAGTATCAAAGTCTGCAAGCAGGCCAAATTATCCCATGCCCTGGCTTTTTCATACCATATTTGGAGAAGAGATAAGATTGCTTATGGGACAGAAATGTCACCCACCCTTCTCTAACATTGCAACTCCATCAGATGATTCCTCTTTCCATGCACAGTAGCATTTCTAAAAAAAAACCTGTTCGAAATCAGGTTCATTGATTACAAACCAATGTCCATAAAGTTTCTATGTGTGTAAGGTTGCCTTTCCCAACTGGCACCTCCCAAATGTGTTAGGACTTAGAATGTTTGGAAGGATGGTGGTTACAAATCTGGAAGGTGCCAGGTTGAGGGTTGAAACTTATGCTCTCTTGACTAAATTCAATGCACCATATCTTAATTCACTTGAATTACACTTAACCTGAAGATTATCCAAGATAGTTAATGAAGAAGAAGAAGAAGAAGAAGAAGAAGAAGAAGAAGAAGAAGAAGAAGAAGAAGAAGAAGAAGAAGAAGAAGAAGAAGAAGAAGAAGAAGAAGAAGAAGAAGAAGAAGAAGAAGAAAGTGTGGCTAATTGATGTGGCAAAAGAATAGAATAACAGAGTTGGAAAGGTCCTTGGAGGTCCAACCCCCTGCTTAGAC
Organism: Diadophis punctatus similis; assembly: GCA_023053685.1. Lineage (NCBI taxonomy): Eukaryota > Metazoa > Chordata > Lepidosauria > Squamata > Dipsadidae > Diadophis > Diadophis punctatus. The sequence continues at coordinate 136,624,571 of JALIGW010000003.1, forward strand.
AGGAAACCCTTCACCACTTCAGACAAATGGTTATCCAATCTCTTCTTTAAAACTTCCAGTGTTGGAGCACTCACAACTTCTGGAGGCAAGTTGTTCCACTGATTAATCGTTCTGTCAGGAAATTTCTTCTTAGTTCTAGGTTACTTCTCCTTGATTTGTTTCCATCCATTGCTTCTTGTCCTGCCCTCAGGTGCTTTGGAGAATAGCTTGGGAGTCAAGCTGGAGGGAGCTTGACTCCCTCTCCTTTGTGGCAACCCCCTGAGATATTGGAACACTGCTGTCATGTCACCCCTAGTCTTTCTTTTCATTAAACTAGACATACCCAATTCCAGCAACTGTTCTTTATATATTTTAGCCTCCAGTCCCCTAATCATCTTTGTTGCTATTCCCTGCACTCTTTCTAGAGTCTCAACATCTTACCAGGGGATAGTCAAATAGAAGACAAAGAATTGGAGATAACGACAAAGTATCAAGATCTAAAAATTGAAACAGAAAGAATGGGATAAATAGGCTATGGCGGTCCCAATGGTTATCCGCACACTGGGTGCCATACCAAACAATTTTGGATGCTGCTTAGAAAATCTGTGCATTCACAAAATTTCTATCTGTTAGTTGCAAAAGGCCATGCTGCTTGGATCTGCACCAGGGGTGGGTTCCTACCGGTGCAGTCCAGTGCAGAGCTCCAATAGGGACCCGCTGATTACGCAATTTGTGCATGACTGCTCCAGTGCCATCTTCGCCAGACAGTCGCGCACGTCGCCATCTTTTTTTAAAGACTTTTGGCTTTTTTGCTTCTGCACATGCACGGAAGCAAAATCTCACCAAAATCTTGCAAGGGGACACACGCTCAAGAGAGATTTCGGCAAGATTTTGCTTCCGTGCATGCGCAGAAGCAAAATCTCACCAAAATCGTGCGTGTGCATGTGTCCCCTCACGGTATTTCAGTGAGATTTTGCTTCCGCGCATGCGCAGAAGCAAAATCTCACCAAAATCGTGTGAGGGGGCGCACAGGCGTAGGGAGCGCGCACACGCACAAAACGTGGAGATGCGCGTGCAGCGCACCGGTATCGGTAAGTAAGCAACCCACCCCTGATCTGCACATATACTGTACGATACGTTACAACATCCTAGGTCCTTTGGAAGAACTCGGTGCATATGAAGGCCAACACCAGCTAAAGAACTGGCAGCAGGGACAACACATTGTAGTGAGCAGATAGTAATAAAACACTTAAATATACATAGTTTTTGAGAGGCTGTTTCTGCCTTCTGACAAACACACTGTATCAGATAATTGGCTAATCAGAAAGGACATGAAACATCGATTCTTTGAAAAGCACACAAAAAATTTCAGCTACACGCTGGCTTTAGAGCAACCTGTAGTAGTAAATGTTTTGGTTTCATTTCATCAGATTCACTACAACTGCTAGCATGTAATTTATTGCTTGCAAAGTGCAAGAGAGCCAAAATCTAGAGCCGAAACACCTAAGGCTACTTCAGAAGCTTAAACCATATCAGGTCAAAAAACAAATCGAGACAAGGAAGGGCTGGATTATTTCAGAGGGATTAAAAGGTCAAAGGCCTGGCATAGAAAAAAGCAGGCCGAAATGCCACACAAAACACACACACACACACACACTCTAGTACAAAAAAATGCCTTTACCTCTCTTTATGATACATCCCTCAGTAGACAGTGTCTTGCACTACATTGTGGCCCTCTTAGACACTATCAGACTATCAACTTTTTATTGTGATTTATTGGTTTTTGGGTTTGCTCCTCTGCTTCCTGATTTGGATTTCTGCACCCAGCATACTTTTAAATTTAAATGTTTTATTTTAACCCAACCCCAGTGCATTTTATATCCCGAAGGAGCTGTCTCCTCTGGTACTGATAGCATAATCCTATATATGCCTATTCAGATGTAAATCCATTAAATTCAATGGGAATTACTCCCAGGTGAATGGAATATAGGAATGCAGTTTAATTTGCAACTTTATCTTCTTTGCAAGTGCTAATGAGTAGCGATAAGGAGATACTTTCATTAAGAGCTTGAATCTGAAATAATTTGCGATAGTATGGCTGATTTGAACGCTCACAAGTGGGAGAGTTGTATCTAAGTAATAGAGCACGTTATTTAGTATAAATGCTAATAACCCACCTGACTCATTTCCTTTAAAAAGTCTATTTAGTACACAGCAAATCTAATGAGTCATTAAAGAGCAAAATTCAAAGAATAATAATTAATCTTAATATGGCAATATCTTGTAAGATGCCTCTCAGAACAAAAAGCTCAACAGATTTTAGAAAACGGTCTTATCCAAAAGCTCTTCTCTACACACATTATACATCTTACCTCCGATATTGTATCTATGGTAGCTTTTTCACCCCAGATCCAGTGTCCATACAATCTGAGCATTTATACCAGGGATATCTAACCTTGGAGGCTAAGACTTGTGGACTTCAACTCCCATACTTCCTCAGCCAACTTGGCTGAGGAATTGTGGGAGTTGAAATCCACAAGTCTTAAAATTGCCAAGGTTTTGACATCCATGATTTATAGAGCAAAACAGCCTTTGCGAAGACATTTATTTACAAATGATCATACATGCATGAAACAGAACTCTTGGTTCTTATTCCTATGGAAGCTGCTAACTATGCCTCTGCTTTAGATGTTTATGCTGTATGGAAGATACTGCAATATATCTGTTAGATGGAGAAGTCTAGTTTCAACAGATTTATATTAAGCCTAGTATAAATGTGCTGGTATATTTCAGATGCAGTGAAAGTCATGAGATAAAATAGCTATTACAAGTCCTCTTACATTTTCACTGACCTAATGAAGATCAGGACTTTATTTTGTATCATGTTCAGATCGATTCACGTACCCTATTAAACCATAGCATGGTGATTTGTATTTAGCTTAGGACAAAATGTGAGGACATTGATACTGTGATTTTTTAACTATGGCTTATGGCTTAGTGTTATTTGTAAACTAGTGTTAAACTAAACTAACATATTTGAGGAATACTTTTTAAGTCAAATTCAAGCTTAGTATAATCTATGAACCAAAATATATGATAATAGGGAACTGATAAATATGTGTATATTTTTGGTGTAGCTTTTTCTGCTGGATAAACTCCATTCCTCAGTACATAGGTTCTTGGAAGCAAGTTGGAGTTTTTGGATCTATCTTTATCTCTTAGCAAGGTGACAATCACTGAATCTAGATGGAATTTTGTTCAAGCCTGGAACTTATGCAGTTTTTATCTAATCATCCATTTCCAATCTAAACGCACATCTCAGGGTAAAATTGGTGTAATGGTAAAGTGGAAAGAGGACAGAACCATGCATGATGCCCTCAACTCCATGAAGTGATTTATCCATGAAGGTGCACCTATAATCAATAAATCAGTGAGAATTTCTGCACAATGACAGATACCTCTGGTATTGTTGGAAGCGAAAATATATTATCTTGGAAGATCCCTAAAAACCTGTCTCATTGTGCTGTTGCTGTCTTAGTAACACTTTGTATAAAATAGTTCTCCTAGTCCTAATAATAATAATGATAATGATAATGATGATGATGATGATGATGATAATAATAATAATAATAATAATAATAATAATAATAATAATAATAATAATAATAATAATAATAATAATAATAATAATAATAATAGTATCACCCCTCCCTCTAACACAGGAGTTAGCAACCCGCGGCTCTGGAGCCGCATGTGGCTCTTTCATCCCTCTGCTACGGCTCTGTCGCTCAAAATATGTGTCACAACTGCCAATGTGCGACACCCACCGACACGCAATTTATTAAGCTTTTCAACCCCCGGTAGGCCAACTATGGATAAATCCAAGAAAAGAAAAGTTTCAGAAGAAAACAGAATGTTTAATTCAACTATATATGCTAGTTTTGTGGCTGTTCAGGAAATAGTCAGGCACGGGAAGAGCTTTGTGGCTCCCGGTGTTTTCTTTTATGTGGGAAACAGGTCCAAATGGCTCTCTGAGTGTTTAAGGTTGCCGACCCCTGCTCTAACACAAAGCTCAAGAGGGCTGTATAACCTTTTCCTCTTTTATTTTTAGAACACTCCTTTGAGATAGCTTAGACTGGAAGTTGGTTGTGGTTCATACAACATGAAGCCATTAAACCTAGTGTGGTTGGTTTGCTTTCAACTTGACATGACCTCACTCATTAGTATTTAGCATTATATGCAAACCAAACCATTATGCTTTGTTCAACAGACTTGTTTTTAAAACTCCTGCCTTGGTACAACACAGTGTTACCACTGCTTAAAATTTCCTAAAGATCCTCATTGCTCAGTGGACATTTGAAAGAAAGTCTCCAAAGCTCTATTCCTGGTTCTCTAAAATTGCTTGTGTCTTCAAGTTGTGTTGATTCCTTTGGCTCAATTATCCCACCTATTGTTTACTTTTATATGGAGAAAGCAGGAAGGTTGGATTTTTGTTCCACTACTAAAAGCACTGCAAAAAAAAAAGAAGTTACTGCTAAATTCTGACTACTACTAAATTCTAGCTTGTATTTTACTCCATTCCAGGGTGTGTGTGTTTTTTGTATCATAAAAATGTAGAGTGCAGCACCATCTTGTGGCTTGATTCTTCTACTAAAGCAGTATCATTGCTAGAGGAATCAGTCTTCTCAAGCTAACAACCATGGCTTTAAAACAACTCATACCTGGGATCAGCTCTAGAAAAATGTGGAACAAGATATGGAGGGATTATGCACTTCTCATATAATCCTATCTGCCCATTTAGGAGGAAAACAGGCATCAGCATTCATTCCCAGATAAAGAGGTAGTTTTCCCCAATGTGATATTCGTACTCCCAACCCCCAGCTTAGACTATAGCTTCCCAGGTGACATCTCTCCTGCCTAACAAGGCAATTGAATGCATTTCCTATCTTCCTATACATTTTGAAGAACCTAGCAAAGGCTTGTCATCAAGGCAGGATCTGAAGAAGAAGAGGGCACACCTACCATCCTGTTGCTAAGTAGATCTAGATTTGGGATCCCAAAGGCGTTTTTTCCATAAGGCAATTGAACTTTCTTTTTTTTTATTTGAAAACATTTTGCTTCTCATCCAAGAAGCTTGTTCAGTTCAATCGTTTAAAAAAACACACACACAAAACCAAGAAAGTTCAGTTGCTTTTGGAGAAAGCACCTTTGGGAAAACTACAACTTGGATGATTGAGAATCTCCATAGACATCTAGATTTGGAATATTTATTTATTTAGGGTTTACATTTATAGGATATAGACCAGTGATGGCGAACCTTTTTTTCCTCGAGTGCCGAAATAGTGCACGTGCGCGCTATCACACGCACGTGCGTGCCCACACCCATAATTCAAAGCCCCTCACTCGCCCCACCCCCCTGCGCATGCGTGCGCGACCCATCCCACTCCCCCTTTTCCTGACTTCCAGTGGGCCCGGTAGGCCCGTTTTCCGCCCTCCCTAGGCTCCAGAGGCTTTCTTGGAGCTTGGAGAGGGCAAAAATGCTCCACCCCCGCCACCCTGGAGGCCCTCCAGAGGCCAAAATCGCCCTCCCAGAGCCTCCGCGCAAGCCAAAAATCAGCTGGCGGGCACACACATGCGCACTGGAGCTGAGCTAAGGCAACGGCTCTGGTGCCGGCAGATATGGCTCCGCGTGCCACCTGTGGCACCCGTACTATAGGTTCGCCATCACTGATATAGACATTCAATGAAATAGAACAGGCTGTAAATGGGAACAGCTTAAAAAGACAAAACAACAACAGCAGCAGCAGCAGCAGTACAGTGTAATCCAAATAACTCAGACCCAACACAACACAAAGTGGGACAGGTTGGTCCACTCTCAGAAGTTGTGTTTCAATGGAGGACAGCATGTGAGTCATCAAGCGGTTTACAGAGTCAGCATATTGCCCCCAACAATCTGGGTCCTCATTTTACCGACCTCAGAAGGATGGAAGGCTGAATCAACCTTGAGCCTGGTGAGATTTGAACAGCTGAACTAGCAGTCAACTGAAGTAGGTTGCAGTGCTGCACTTTAACCACTGCGCCATCCTCGGCTCAAGATGTCATGTTGAAATCCACTATGGAAGAACGACAAGGTGCCCATCAATATAATCTTCCGTTGCAATGTGAAGGTCCAAAAGTCCTACCTGAAAAAGCCATGTGGGCTTATAATTTAATATTTGGTCTCCAGACAAGGCCAACACCACAGCATTTTTTCATGACATATGACATCCCTTTCCCCAAATAGATCCAAATACAATTGCTGTTTGACAGATAAATAGGGTAGAATATTGTCTGTTTTCAGTATGGCCACTAGTCATCCATAGAGTTTTAAATGTAGAAAAAATAGGCATTTGAATGTTTCCATCATACGAAGGGCTATTACCATTACTACTGTAAAAATATAATATTAATTAATAATATTATGTACTGTATATAATACAGTATAGTGCCTACTGTATTAGTTTGCATTTTCTCCCAAATTCATTACTGCATGCCCACTCACTATGCAGAGGTTCAGCAGAGGTGGTATTCACTTACTTCCCCTACCGGTTCGTAAATGTGAGCGTGCATGTGCGCACGCTCACTTCGGTACTATGCGTGCCTTCCCACATGCACACAGCCTTTCACACGTGCGCTTTGCTTACATGCATGACTTGCACACATGCGCGTGGCTTCAAAACATGCCTAAAAAGGACGGCATAGCCAGGAGTGGGTTCCTCCCGGTTCGAACCGGATCGCCCGAACCGGTAGCAACCTGCTGGTGACGTCACTGAACTGGATTGGCCGGTGTCGGTCCGTGGGCGCTGCCATCTTTTTTTGGGAATTTTTTGCGAATTTTTTTACTGTTTTGAAGGTTTTTCCTGTTCTGCTGCTTGTAAACGGGCCCTCCCGCCCGCCCCCGGGTTTATACTGACCTTTATTCCTTTGCCCGAAGCACAGCTGATCAGCTCCTCAGCTGTGTTTCGGGCTGATTTCAGCTACTGAGCATGCACGGAAGCCAAATTGCATGAGGGGACGTGCGTGTCTGCACGAGCGGAGTGTGCACATGCGCGCAAAGTGTCACAATGCGAACCAGTGGCTAAGATAAGTGGAACCCACCCCTGGGCATAGCTCTGGGGCAGGTGGGCAGGCCCACCCACAGGTCGGTACTACCGGTTCACCCAAACCGGTACGAACCGGCTGAATACCACCTTTGAGGTTCAGGAATTGTGGGTTGTTTACCGTTTCACAGTTTTGTAGGAAAATACTCTTAAAAACTAATGTATTTTTACAAAGCCCTTCCCTTAGGATAGCTAGGAGCAAAATCTAGGCATTCATTTTTTGCTGATTTGATCTGATTCTGGCTGAATGGATCCCTCCTTTCAATAGTGTCCCTTCTTTAATCACAACCCTAGATGGAGAGTTGCCCGAGTCCTCTCAAATTTTGAAACCAATTCCTTTAATATATGGCAATAACTCTGAAACAGGCAACAAAGCCGAATCTCATTCTATTTGATAGCTCATTCAAACTCATTACCAAATGAATCTGTTTAAGGTAGCGGACAGGAGCAAAGTAATAAAGAAAATAACTAGGACAATTTGGGGAATGTGTTATGTGCCATGTTAATGAATCCAACACCACTGTACAAGAGTAAAGTCTTCAGGGATATTGGCTTGTGGCTTCTATCCTGGATTCATAATGTTTGCTTCAGCCTGCATAATATGTTTAGCCAAACAAGTTGAAAGACCTAGTTGATGCATTTGTAACATGTGCAAAATTTGGATAGGATTGACTTCTTTGTTTGTTTGTTTGTTTGTCTCTTAGCATCTTGCCTGAATGCAGTCTGTTTGGTTGGTTAATTGTTCAGTGTTTTGAGCAAACTCAGAAAACATCATCAGGCTAAGCATCTTATGTGAACATAGCCTATCTTTCTGCTTGCACAGGACCTTCACCAGAATGAGCAGCTTCCTCCAGCAATGATGGAGAAATTACGGGTGTTGACCAATGTTCCCTGTAATATCAGAAAACGGCGCGCGGCAGTTAGAAACTGCCACACGGCGTTCTGTTTTCATCTGTGCGGCTGCGCAGGCGCGCAGCCTCTGCCATTAGAAAATGCCACGCGGAAGTTAGAAAATGCCGCGCGGAAGTTAGAAAATGCCGCGCGGAAGTTAGAAAATGCCGCACGGAAGTTAGAAAATGCCGCACGGAAGTTAGAAAATGCCGCGCGGAAGTTAGAAACTTCCGCACGGCGTTCTCTTGTTACGTGCGCGGCCGCGCGGCCACACACCTTAGAGGGAACAGTGGTGTTGACCTCTTATCTGCTAGACACCAATTCAGCAGCACTGGAAAGGTCAGTGATTTTATTTCCAAAAACCAGGTAGGAAATGGGCAAACGAAATATGTGCATCTCATACTATCCCATCCATCCTCCCCCATGGGTGGAACTGCTCAAGAGCTCAATCGTTTTCTCTCTCTCTCTCTCTCTCTCTCATCTGTGGTCCTAAAAGGAATGCAGCTGGGTTTGGAGATATCATCCTGGAATGTATGTGTGGGAAGAAACATCCTCACTGGCAAGCAAACACAATATTATATCTGGATTTTTTTTAAAAAAGGTTGAGCAGATACATTCATAACAACATGTTTTATCAGTGCATTCATATGTCTTGGGGTTATGGGAGTGGGGAGCCCTTGAAAATGCACTTCCTTTCCCCCCCTTTTATTATTACTTTTTCCAATACAATTTGTATCTGGTGACCATTTAAGCATCACCAGAAGAGCATCAGTGGAAACTGGAACAAGCATTTCACAAAAACAATGCAAGCTTTAGGTATACATGGACATGTGGATGTACAGTAATTCCGTAATCTAAATAGAACTGTAATCTAGCTATCCACAATCAGTTGGACTAAGACTGTTAGAGGTGAGCAGCTCAGTTCAGAACCTAATTGATTGCTGTGGTGGTGGTGAACAGCACGATTCCTATTTTTCCTTATGATAGTTCTGAACCTTTAAATTGGACTTGGCCGGGACAGCCCTTCAGACAGTAGAATAGGAGTGTCCAATCTTGGCAACTCTAAGTAAACTCCTAGAATTCCCCAGTGCTGGTTGGGGAATTCTGGGAGTGGAATTCGACAAGTCTTAAAGATGCCAAGCCTGGACATCCCTGCAATAGACTGTCTTATGTAAAATATGTCACATAACTCCCTTAGACCTCAAACTACTAGCTATTATACAATGGAACAGAACGGAACATACTTCTCAGTAAACATGTCCAGGGTCACATTGTTAGCCCCTCAGCATGCCTACCTGCTCACTTAATTTTTAACAACGAAGACGTGAGATAAAAACTGTATTTTGTATTTTTCTCTGTCATACAATGCAAAATACAAAACTGTGCCGCAAGCATCAAAGCTGTTTGGTGGTGAAAGGATCAACTGATGATATCGCCATTGCCCAGAGTTGGGGGCTCCCTTTGGTATCTCTGTTCAGTTGCCCACTGAAGTGGTACCCATCTATCTACTTGCAATTGCCTGCTTTCGAACTGCTGGGATGGCAGGAGCTGAAGCGAGTGACAGGAGCCCATCCAACTATGCAGCAGCAACTGGGTCTTGAACGCAAGCCTTGCTGATGATGTTCGTCCATCGTGTTTGAAGAGGACCTTGACATCAGGGGATGTCAAGACTTGCGCGTGAATTGGATTAAAGTGAGGGAGAGGTGCGCATAGTCAGCCTCATTCTCTCTTCCCAGATTCCATCTTGCTCCAAATAGCAGGACAAGAGTCGAGACAGTTGGAGATGGGCTGGGCGCAGTGGTTGACCAGGGCGTCTTTCGTGTCTTGCCGTGCTCTTAGTGTACCACAACGCTTGCAGTAATGGACACACCAGTGTCCTAACCTTGTGAGCCACCATGGTCCAACTATTTGTAAATACAAAGAACCCTTTCTATTGGGAAGTATTAAAGTGACAATAAAGCAATGTGTTCTGTATTCAAATGGGTGATTCTAGAGAAAGTACAGCCAACTATCCCACTAGGCTTGCAACTTAAAGTCAGAGAAGAACAGTTACAGGTATGAACAAACTCCCATCAGTCCTCTGGAAAGGAGGGTTTCAGTGTCTAACCTATTGAAATCCTATGTGCTCATGATGATACTGAACCCATAGCTCATGTATTATTGCAGTTTATAAGATTAGAAAGGATTACACTTCTCTATATTTCTAGGAAGGACCTAGGAGACCTACTGTTCTTATTGACAGACAATGCCCAGAAAAAACAGGAAAATTGAAGAAATTGTGCCAAAATGTACTTAAAGTGAGCTCTCTCCGTGTACTCTGTCTGTATGTTGTGTGTGTGCGTGTTTCTGTGTGTATATTCACACAAATTCTATAAGTGTCATTTCTCTGGCTTTTTTTTTGTACTGATGAATGATCATAATTACTTAGTTACTAAATGCATTATTTAAAATGTGTCAATCGACTTTTTCCTCTAGTGAGCATTGAATAATTTACCATCTCAGTTAAATAGCAATGCCTCAATAATGAAAAACTTCATACTTTGTCTGTATGACCTTACCGCTGCCTCTTTAGGAGAAGATTCAGTAGATATAAAGAACAGAAAATTTCCCCCTTCTGCACAATTCAAAGCTTGCCTTTGCGTCACACACCGCATCACAGGTTGGCCTGCTACATTTTAGCCTAGTGCATCAGTAGTGGGTTCTAAAACTCTTTACTACCGGTTTGTGTGCATGCTCCTGTGCACGCGCAACCTGGGCGGGTAGGCAGAGCCTCCCACTGCCGCCGCTACCGGTTCTAAGAACCGGGCCGAACCGGGAGCAACCCACCGCTATAGTGGATATATTTAAGCCGTGCAAAAATTATATGATTCCTTATGTTTTGCAAAACCAGAAAATTGGGTTGAAATAATGGGCAGGTATGTTGTGCAAACAGGGTTATAATTACAAAATCATCTTTGATTTAGATGCTGGTTTGCCACTAAGTAAACTGCTGTTTTATTAATATAGTTTAGTGACATTCCAGATTTGCTATAATTTGCTTTGCATTTTTCTGCACAACTATGAACTGCCTTGAGTGTAATCATCTAGTAGAAAGGTAAGTGTAAATTAGAGAACTGAGCACTGAGACTGTGATATTTCAGTGATTTATTGGATAAGTGTCCACAAATATGCCTGAAATAAGAGATTCCACACACCCCCTGCATCTTTTAAATTACGACTTCATCAACATTGGAAGAATGCAGTGGGAAAGGAGGGCATGACATGGAAGCTCCCTGATGCGGGTGAGTGCCCAGATTCGGTGGTGAGCTTTACCATACCCCTTTCCAGCCGGCGACCCAACTCCTCCGATGTTGAAGCAAGGTTGTAATCCAAAGTGCCAGAGCTTCCAGAACTGTCAGTTCAAATCACTTCTCAAACAATGCCCACCATTGGAGCACTAGGCCTAAGAATTCCAAACCTAGCCTTACAATGGCGTTTCCCAGTTAAAATCCAAGCCTGTCTGTAGAAAGCAAATTGCAGTGCTAATTAACTGTTAATGCCTGCAGATGTTTGATGTTTAAGAACATATGTTTTGTGGTCTGCAACAAAGGATGAACAGGGGCTGCAGATAGGGCTTCAAAGGTTCACTAATCCCTCACAGAGGTGGCTCCCAGGGACAAAAGGTGTGTGGAGCGTCAATGAAGGCCTGAATGATGGAGATCCCTTATCTCTGACACCAGTTCTGAATGATTAGGCTTCTAATTATGGGACTGTAATGTCCTCTGGCTCAACAGGATGAAAGAACCAGAGAGATCAAACCTTCCTAGATAGGGTGGAACCTTTTGAGTCCAGATCACAAAAAGACACAGAGAAATCTATCACACAAAACATAGATATTAAAAGACCTTCCAGAATCGCAAAAGTCATTCTGCTCTAAACATACATATGCAAATATACACAATTATACCTAATAAAGAAGGATTTTGTTATAATATGGCTGTGACTGTGAACCATCACTTTCTTCCTATTTAAACTATTTATAGGGTTGTTGTGGGACTAAAATGGAGGGCTGGATGCCTGCTTCCTAAATTCTTTAAATATAGTAATAGGCTGTACACCTAATAGCGAAAAACAAAGGAATAGAATGTAACGAAAACGTGAATTTCTCCACTAAATATCCATGTTCCACCCCTCCCACCAAAAAGGTTCGTGGCATTTTCAGGATTAATACCAGAGGGGTGAAAAGTATGAAGTGGTCTCTCTATCTTGAACAAAAGCTTGCTGGCCAAAGAAAGCTTTTCATGGTACAGCAAATACATTTTGGTTTACTGTTAATTGAGCTATTTCTCAAAGCACAGAAATAGTCAAGAAAAAAAAGGCTTTCCACAAAAAAAATCCAGATCTTTGGTGGGTTCTTTTAAAATAACAGATGCCCCAGGCTAGTAAGGATTGTATTTTTGTTGCTTTGTCTGTTTATCTTTGCCTTTAACTATACTTGCTATTCAAGAAATAGCAGGTGAAACTGTTCACAACAGGGAGGGTACCTGATATCACGTGTTAACTGCAACATGTCAAGTGTCGGAAATGTAACAGCTCTGATAAGAGCAAAGAATGATCTTTACTCACAGTTGTTAATTTGGTATTTCATTAAGCCACAGAGTCCTGGGGAACAAACCAAGTGAGCAATTTGATGATTACATGATCCACAAGTGCTTTTTCCCCCCAACCAGATTGGACAAGTAAAATTTACTTAGGACACTTTCACAGCTGCTGCCTAGGACTCAACCCTATATATCCGTGGTGGCGAACCTATGGCACGCGTGCCAGAGCTGGCACGCGGAGCCATAGAAGCCGGCACGCGAGGGTTCCCACCGGCAAACCGGAAGTGCGAAAAAACGCACTTCCGGTTTGCCGGTGTGCTGTTTTTTGCACTCCGGAGGGTTCAGGGAAGCTCCCTGAAGCTCCGGAATGCAAAAAACTACAAAACGGACAAACCGGAAGTGCACTTTTTCGCACTTCCGGTTTGTCCGTTTTGTAGTTTTTTGCATTCCGGAGCTTCAGGGAGCTTCCCTGAACCCTCCGGAGTGCAAAAAACAGCATACCGGCAAACCGGAAGTGCGAAAAAACGCACTTCCGGTTTGCCGGTTTTATCGTTCCAGGCTCCGTTTCGTCGTTCCAGGCTCCGGTAAGTGGGCCTGTGCGGGGGTGGGGGTGTGTGCGCATGCGCAGGGGGCAGCGGGGGGGGGTGTTGTGCGCATGCGTGGGGGGGAGGGAATGGGTGTTGGCACGCGAGCGCGCGCAAGCGCGCCCCCCCCTTTTTCGGCACGCGAGCCGAAAAAGGTTCGCCACCACTGCTATATATTCTTCAAAACCTGTGAAATCATTTTCTGTATTGCCCATTTCCTTCCCTACTTTTAAGTGTTCATCAACAGACATATATTTCTTAAAAACTCCTCCAGATTTGAGGAAATTATGTTTTTAAATACTCTGAATTATATTCTTCATTTTAGGGTGCCATTTAGGAAATGTCGGCTGACACAGTGATGTCTGTATCAGTATGACGATTGCTGTATGATCATTCTTCCTAAACGCAAGGTTGGGTGGTTGACTGTCTATTAGCGTACCCAAATGCAGAGAGGTTTTATGGACAAACTGGGAGTTTAAAAGGGCCCTTTGGAGGGGAAAATTTCTTCCTTTCTGTTCCCCTCTGCCATCCTAGTCCCTTTGCCTTCTGCTGTTTTATGTCTTTTGTATTGTTCTCTATATTTAAAATGTTTTCACCATTTTAAACCATCCAGAGTTGCTGGGAATTGGTTGGAATACTACGAGGGTGAGTCAAAACGTAATGCCATTTTCTTTAGGACAGATATAATTACCAACACAAGAACATGTAGCATACATCAAAATGAAGCTGGTCCTCTGTGGATCACATCCCTACTTCTCAACATAGTCACCGTTTCTCTCAATAGCAATGTTCCACCTTCAAATGAGAGCATGTATCCCTGCCTCGTAAAATTTTGTGGACTGTTCTTTGAGCCACTTCTTCACTGCAGTTTTCACTTCCTCGTCACTGGAATAATGTTTGCCTCTCAAACCCTCTTTCATGGGGCTTTAGACTATCATCTCTTCGGCCCCATGAAAGAGGGTTTGCGCATGGAATTATGGGTGTGGGCCAGTAGTGGGTTCCTGCCGGTACGGTTAATAGTTGTTGTTTGGCGCAGAGCCGAAGACGCTGCTGCCGTTCGCGGCGTGGGGGTTTTCCCCGGGCACTGCCGCCGCCCGCATGGACACCGCCAATTGCGTTCTTTTGTCCTCTGCGCATGCGCAAAGCGTTCTGCATGCGCAGAGGGCAAAAGAACACAATTGGCGGCGTCCATGCGGGCGGGGAAAGCGCCCGGGGAAAGCTCCCGCGCCGCGAACGGCAGCAGCGTCTTCGGCTCTGCACCGAACAACAGCTATTAACCGTACCGGCAGGAACAGGCAGGAACCCACCTCTGGTGTGGGCACACATGTGTGTGACCCCCCATGCCCCCCCTTTGGCACACGAACCAAAAAAGGTTCGCCATCACTGTCATAATATATCAGCATACTCTATCCATGGGCCTTTTTTGCAAATCATACTGATGAACATTTTGTCAAGGCGCAGATTTTTTTTAAAAAAATGTGTGCGTGCTTAATAAAGGAAAGATATAATTAGGCTCCTTATTGTTCAATTCTGCACCAGAAAGAATTCACTGTACAAGTTCGGGGGGGGGGGGGGGAGAAACCTGCCGTGGTTCTGGCGAGCAGCGCGCCCCCTGTGGGCCAAGAGCCGAAGGTGCCCTCCGCTCTCGGGAGTCTTCCTTTCCTAAAAGTCTGCGCCGCGTATTTATTTTCCTGTGTAACCCTGCCAGACGGCGTCTGCCTCTCTGAAGCTTGCAGCGATTTCCTTTCCAGCCTGCCCTTATCTCCTCCTGCACGTTGACTCCGGGTGACTAATAACACAATAACATAATAAACTCGGGTTTGTTTACTCCGCTCTCCAGGGGTGCGTATAAAAGGAGCCGCCGAGAGTCGGAAAGTAGCCAGAAGCGCTCGAGGAGCCTCGCTGGAAGAAAGCAGCGCCTGCCCACCTGCCCCACCAAGCCCTCCTCCTTTGCGCGCAGCCTGCCTCTCGGCTGCCTTAAGCGGACTGCGGCCAGGGTCTTAGCTCGGTGGCTTCGGGGGGATCGAGCGATCGAGCGATCGGACGGGTGCTCCGCCTGCAACTTGCCTCGGGACTAAAGCGGGTTTATTAATAAGGCATTCTTTTGCACTGCCCGCCCCTGGGTTAGCCGGAGGAACCGTCGGGATGGATTACACGCGGATGATCCTTCCCCTGCTTTTTGTGATCAGCCAGGGAGCTCAACACGCCGGTAAGTTGAAGGGTCCTTTTTGCATTTCTACATTCTTCTGCAGATGGATTTGAGCCCAGGTTGGGCTTCGCCGATAGACTGCACCCGTCCAAGGAAGGCTGCGAAACTCGGATGCTCTGTGGTCCAAAGCGTTATCCCCCCCCACCCCAAGCCAGGTTAGGCGCTTGCTTAGCCTCGCCAGGGGGCAACTCCGGTCCTCAAGGCAATTCGTCCGAAATCGTTAGCGGCTGGTCCTAGATTCGATCTACTGCTTCTGAGAGGTGGCGGGATCTATTGCTGTAAAGCGCGCTTTAGCGGTGGCCGTGGCGAATTTGGCTTACCTGGCTTGAGGTCGGGGAGCTAGTTTTAGCAATAGAATTCTTTTAAAGAAATACTCCCAAGGTGGGAGGTGGGAGGAACAGTTCTGCCTGCTGGATTCATTAGCTCTCTACCAGGGGTCTCCAACCTTGGCTACTTTAAGCCTGGCGGACTTCAACTCCCAGAATTCCCCAGCCAGCAAAGCTGGCTGGGGAATTCTGGAAATTGAAGTCCACCAGGCTTAAAGTAGCCAAGGTTGGAGACCCCTGCAAGTCTAGGCGATTAGCCAGTGAGATGATTCAAGAGTTGGAAAGTTTAGAGATTCAGGCAGCAAAATCTTGGGACACTTGAGCGGGCGACTGAGAGCGGTTTGACAAACCCTAAGTAGAATTAAAGAGACTTTCACATTCACTAGCAAACCCCACACTCACTAGCGCTGATGATGTTACCTAATTGGGTCATGAAACGTTTGAAAACAAGCAACCAAGCTCAGAGACTACCAAAGGGCTCCAAATAATTAAGAGAGCGTGAATCCATTGATTTAAAGGAGGCGAGGTAAATGGGCTTTAAAATCGGCACCCTCAAGCTTGTGACCCCACCCCCCCCAAAGCGCTAAAGCAGAAATGATACACCGCGCTAAAACAATAGTAGGTGAATGTGATGGCATGGTTGGTACCTCCTCGAGGCAGAACGTGTTTTGTTTGGCTTGGGCTTAGCCGCTGTGATAGGCAACCCACGATTTAAAATGTATCCTGTCGTGCCAGGTAGAGGTTGCTAAATCCCATGATTTCCCAATTGAAGCAATTCCCCTCTTTGCCGTCGAGCGGGAATTCGGATAGTCTTCCCCCAACCCCCGTGTCATTCACAAGGGCTGGTTTGGCATTTGGGGAATTGCAAGCCCGGTGTGTTTTGAGGGAGAACGTCTATTTGGGCGATCCCATGAAAGCGCAGGGGCTGCGAAAACTGACAGGACTGGGTCCCAAAGGTGCTTTTTTTTTCCCCAAGAGGCAACTGGACTTTCTGGTTTTTCTTTGAAGGCGTTTCGCTTCTCATCCAAGAAGCTTTTTCAGCTCTTGACTGGACGGTGGGGAAATCAAAACACCCCCTTTCCAACCTCATTCCTTCACCATCCAGCCAGAGCTGAAGAAGCTTCTTGGATGAGAAGTGAAACGTCTTCAAAGAAAAACCAGAAAGTCCAGTTGCCTCTCCTCCCACTTATGACTGTATGACTGAAACTTGTTGCTTGTATCCTTACAATTTATATCAATATTGATTGTTTCCTGATTGCTTATTTGTACCCTATGACAATCATTAAGTGTTGTACCTCATGATTCTTGACAAATGTATCTTTTCTTTTATGTACACTGAGAGCATATGCACCAAAGACAAATTCCTTGTGTGTCCAATCACACTTGGCCAATAAAGAATTCTATTCTATTCTATTCTATTCTATTCTATTCTATTCTATTCTATTCTATTCTATTCTATTCTAGTCTAGTCTAGTCTAGTCTAGTCTAGTCTAGTCTAGTCTAGTCTTATTCTATTCTAAAAATCACCTTTGGGACAACCATGACCTGGAGGACTGAGAATCTCCCCACATAAGAAAGGGGTCTCCCACCCACCCTTCTCGTTTGCTTATGTTCGTAGAGGTAGTCTATCCACTTTCCTGCAACTATTTGGGACTACATTTCCCATGAACCGCGCTGCCTAGGGGCTCGGAAGCGCTGAATAGAATAGCCTTCTAACGCCTGGGGGCCTCGCTCGCCTTTGCAGCCAGAGCGCCCGTCAACCCCATAGAGAGAGAGCTTGGTTGGCTTCGAGGGAACGATCGGAACGGGCTGGGCGTTTCGCTTCCAAACCGGCGGCCGCGGACTAGCCCGGTTTTTGTATTTCCCGGTCTGGTCTTTGCGTTTCTTAATGACGCGGGTCACTCAGCGAGGAGCCACGTGCAGTTCTCGAAGCTGCGGCAGGGGAGCTGCTCCTCAGGCTTCCCAAGTCTCCTCTGCTCGTCTGAGATGCTCTGCTTCCCTTTCCGAACCGGCTCTTTCCCACCCCCACCCCCACCCCCACCCCCACTCAGTCTCTCGCCTCCTGCTTCGGACCGCTTCTGCCCCTGGTCCCGCTCAACGACGGTTTTTTCCCTCTCCTCAGATGCAGCGGTCGGTGCCTGGGTGGAAGCCACCAAGCAGCCCGCGAGCGCCCCCTCGGCGCCGCGCAGGGTGAAGCGTTGCTCCTGTTATTCCCTAATGGATAAAGAGTGCGTCTATTTCTGCCACCTGGACATCATCTGGATTAACACTCCGGAGTAAGTACGGCCTCCTCCTTGGCACTAAGCCATTAATGTAGTTTTTATCGCTCCGGGGCTGTGTTTAATGAAGTCTAGGATTCCTCTGTTAAGGCCAGCTCAGCACATCCCTCCTTTTTATCTGGCCAGGGCTATCTCAAGTATCAGCCAGATCCAAAGCCCCACAAATGAGAAGTCTAATTGCACTTAGGATAATCTTGGGTAAACGCTGTTTGTTCTGAGTTGCTTGCTCCTAGCACTTCAAAGAAGCAAACGTGAAAATTTGGTATTTTCCAGATATGTTGGGATTATGAATGCCATCATACTAATTGTGGCAATGGGTGTTGTAGTTCAGTGAACTGGGGAGTACCAGTTTAGAATAAGCGTGTGTAAAAATAAGTGTGTTGGGGTAACAAGTGCACATCATGGAACTTGGCAACATAAGTACAGATAGTACATATGTTTTCCTGGCAACATAAGTACAGAAAGTCCTTGACTTACGACCACAATTGAGCCCGAAATTTCTGCTGCTAAGAAAGACATTTGTTAAGGGAGTTTTGCCCCTTTTTACAACCTATCCTGCCACAGTTGTTAAGTGAATCACTGCAGTGGTTAAATTCGTAACATGGCTGTTAAGTGAATCTGGCTTCCCCCATTGACGTTGCTTGTCAGAAGGTCGCAAAAGGGGATCACATGACCCCAAAATATTGCAACTTGTCATAAATATGAGTCGGTTGCCAAGTGTCTGAATTTGGATCACGTGACCATGGGGTTGCTGCAATGGTCATAAGAGTGAAAAACGGTCACAAGTCAACTTTTTTCGGTGCCGTTGTAACTTTGAATGGTCACTAAATGAACTGTTGTAAGTCGAGGACTATCTGTATTAACATAATTCTTTTAGATTGGCCTCTACATCTAATACAGTTGCATTCTGCTTGCTTCTAAGCAGTTTGTACATTTGCAATCTTGACCTTCGTAGCTATGAATTTAAGGGTGCCACATTGCAGTCTGGGCAGTAAGGATTATTAATACCAGCAAAATTTGTTTGGATGTATCTCTTAGTTTTGCAATGTATTTGCATGGGCTGTTTTTATTAAATTGTCAAAGCCTGACTTTGTCATCCTACAAGCATAACTCTAAGGTTTAATGTAGGTTTTTCTGCATCGTATTGTATTACACACAACACAACAAATACCGGTTATATATATATATATATATATATATATATATATATATATATATATATATATATATATATATGTATGTGTATGTGTATGTGTATGTGTATGTGTATGTGTATGTGTATGTGTATGTGTATGTGTATGTGTATGTGTGTGTGTGTGTGTGTGTGTGTGTGTGTGTGTGTGTGTGTGTGTGTGTGTGTGTGTGTATACACACACACACACATATATATACATATATATATATACATATATATATATATACACACATATGTATATATATATATATATATATATATATATATATATATATATATATATACATACACATATATATACACACACATACACACACACACACACACACACACACACACACACATACACACACACACACACACACACACACACATATATATATATATATATATATATATATATATATATATATATATATATATATATATATATATATATATATATATATATATATCAAGCTCAGCTATTTGCTCTCATGCATGAAATCTGATTTTAATTGGTTCATTTGTGGTATTAAATTGAAATTGGTTTGGTACACCATGAGCAAAGTTTGCAAAGACAAAATCTGGCCACAGCATTCTCCTATGGGACTCTACTGCATTAGCAGCATGTAAGACAGAACTGTGGTTAATTAAATTAGCAAAGGCAAGCCAAAGACGGGTTGCTATCAGACAAATCATGTTGTGTAATCCTTGATAAGCGTGTTGAAATGTATTTGAATGCCAGCATCTGCTGCTAGCACATACCAATCCTGCTTTAATTATTTGGCTTAAAGGAGGTCTACCCACAGTGTGTGAGGGAGTTGAGGGGCTTCTTTGGTAAGAGGATATTAACGGTGCAAAATTATTACAAGTTTGAACTGAGATAGGACTCAAAGATAACTGTGTGTATGGAGTTTGGCAAAACCCAGACCGGTTTGACACCAAACTGTAATTCCAATCGGATTCTGCCAGCATGGTCAGCAGTGAGGGATGATGGGAGTTGTAGTCTGGGAATAACTGGGAGGCCACACGTTACTCATTGAATATATTTTTTATTTTTTCATTATAGGCGGATTGTGCCATATGGGCTTGGAAGCCTTTCTCGAACCAGACGATCCCTAAAAGATTTACCGCTTGAGCCACTTCAGCCATCTCCTAGCAGATGCCACTGTGTTAGCCTGAAGGACAAGAAGTGTATGAACTTTTGTCAGCCAGGAACAGAGCACAGGTAAATTTTCTTTTTCTTTCTTCTAGCAGGGGTGGGCAAACTATGGTTCTTTGAGGACCTGTGGACTTCAACTCCCAGAATTCCTGAGCCAGCCATGCATGCATGGCTGGCTCAGGAATTCTGGGTGTTGAAGTCCACAGGTCCTCAAAGAGCCATAGTTTGCGCACCCCTGTAATCTAGCCTATAATCAGTAGTGGGTTCTGAATTAGTTTGCTACCAGTTAGCGCGTGCGCTCGCAACGCTTCTGTGCATGCACAGAAGGGTCCCGGGCGGGTGGGCAGAGCCTCCCGCTGCTGCCACTACCGGTTCTAAGAACTGGTCCGAACCAGGAGCAACCCACCACTGCCTATAATGAATGGATTATAAATTGGATCCCAATATACCTACTTCAACTCTAAATATTTGAGTTACCCTAGCCCAGGGGTAGGCAAAGTTGGCTCTTCTATGACTCGTGGACTTCAACTCCCAGACTTTCTGAGCCAATCATGCTAGCTTAGGAATTCTGGGAGTTGAAGTCCACGAGTCATAGAAGAGCCAACTTTGCCTACCCCTGCCCTAGCCTAACATTTCTGGTGATATCAATTAAGTGACCAAAGGCTATGGGCTTTGAAGC
Organism: Diadophis punctatus similis; assembly: GCA_023053685.1. Taxonomy (NCBI): domain Eukaryota; kingdom Metazoa; phylum Chordata; class Lepidosauria; order Squamata; family Dipsadidae; genus Diadophis; species Diadophis punctatus. The sequence continues at coordinate 136,645,576 of JALIGW010000003.1, forward strand.
ATCTAAAGAAACAGGGTGTCATTAAAATTTATCATGTTCAACTAGCATTAGGGTACTAGTCTGTATTTAGACATGATACCCAATGGATGATTTTGAGCAGGGATTGGCAACTGATGCCCTCTTTTGGACTTCAAATATCATCATTCCCAGTCAGTACGATTAATGGTAGCGTCTATCAGAGTGCAGCTCCCAACATTTGAAAGACATGGGATGGTTCTCTCTGATCTTGGATTATTTTCTTCAACTCAATCCATGGGTTTGGCTGACTGAGGAATTCTGGGAGTTGAAGTCCATAAGTCTTAACGTTGCCAAGTTTGGAGACCCATGAACTAAATCAATGCGATGAAGGCATTAAACATGAACCACCTTAGCCATGGAAGCTCATTTTGTGGGTTTGAGTTAGTTACTCTCTTAATTTATTCTACTCCGTAGAGTTATTTTGAGGAAATGGGAAAAGATAGTGATATGAGATCCTGGAGAACACCAGGATATCCCTTTATTAGATTTATATCCTTCCTTTCCTCAGACCCTGAAATTGGCACATGTACAATCTTTCCTCCAAAGTTATTCCTCCATAACTTTATGGGACAGGTTGGGCTGAGCAGGATGAAAGGCCCAGAGTCACCCACTAAACCTCTGTGGCCTTGGTAGAGTCAAACTTTGTAGAATCCTAGTCTTGCTTCACAATCCCTATACCAGGGTCAGCAACCCGCAGCTCTGGAGCTGCATGTGGCTCTTTCATCGCTATGCTGCGGCTCCCCGTCACCGGTCGGCTCCACAGTTGATAGGGCTTTCGGTTAGGACAGGTAGAGGAAAAAGAACGCTGCGCTAAGAGGAGACTCTATAGTGGGGGAACTGGACTTCCGGTCAGCAGAGGAAAAAGGACACCGTGCTAGGAGGAGACTCTATGGTGGGAGAAACAGACTTCCAGCCGGCTCCAGAATTGAATGGGGGGGGCTTCTGGTTAGGACCTTTGTGGCTCTTTGAGTGTTTAAGGCTGCCGACCCCTGCCCTATACCATATAGGGCAGGGATGTCAAACTCACGGCGTCACATGACGTATCCCCTTCGCTAAACCGGGCGTGGGTGTGGCCAGCATGTGACGCATCTGGCCTGCGGGCTACAAGTTTGACACCCCTGATATAGGGTGTCTAAATCTGACCAGTTAAATGAATGAATGAACATTGTAAAGAAAAAGTCATAGAGGAAGAATAAGATTAAGCTTTAATAAACGTGCTACAGTAACACAAGAAAATGTGAATGTTTCTCACAGCTGCATCTTTTTTTAAATTGTTATAAACAGATCTCAGTCCACTACGGAGAAGGAATGGAAACATCTGCTTAAAGGGAGAGATTGCAAAGGACTTGGACTGAAGTGCACATTTCATCAACTGGCTGAAAGCAAGAAAATGAAGAGGTAAAATTGTCCTTTCCACTTCTGGAAAATGATTGATTCCAATAAATGTGTTGCACACCACATCAGAATATATAAAATCTCAAACAAGTGAAAAGTTATTCTTTTTTTTCCCAGTGGAAGCTAAGCCAACTCTGTATTTTCTTAACTGGTGTATGCAGCTGATTCCAGGTCTTGGAAATGGACATTTATAGCTGCGTAATTTCCCTTTGACTGACTTGGCAGAGGGCTTCTCCCCAGTGGGAAGCGTTTTTAGTTAAGATATCAATGTACTGTTCTCCATATACAGTACAGTGAAACTCAATTTACCAGATCTTGAGCCAAGAACCTCTGCAGGGAACTGACCAATTTTCTGCACCAATTAAAGTCATCTGCATAAAAATGTAAATGGCACAATTCATATTGTTATGCAAATCACCCAAGGAGATGGGCTTAATTTCATGAATGTTTGTTAATAACCATCTGCCCCCTTTTATCTATTCCATTATAACGGATGAAGTTATAGATGAGAATGCCATACTTCCCAGAGTCTTCTTTTTAATTTTGCATGTGGGACATTGTTGTTGAATATGGTGGAAGAGGTTTCATTCATACCTCCTACAGCTTTAACAGAAGTCAACTATAAAGGTGTTTAGCAAGTAGATACTTTTAGTATCCCCCTTTTCTTGGTAGATTTCATTGATTGATCAATATGTGCCATCTAATTGGTATCAAATCTTAGTAATTCTATAAATAGATTTTCTCTGAATGACCTGTCCCCAGCCTCTTTAAGTCTTCCAACAAGGCACTTGTTGCTGCTCTGAGTCCATCCAGTTGTCAAATATTATATTAATATTTTAGTTACCTCTTAAACTTCTTTCCAAAGTGAGGTAAATTTGAATGCTGCAAGAGTATGTGAATTTATATCAGAGGTCTTCAAGCTTGGCAACTTTAAGTCTTGTGGACTTCAACCCCCAGAATTCTCTAGCCAGCATAGCTGGCTGGAGAATTCTGGGAGTTGAAGTCCACAAGACTTAAAGTTGCCAAGTTTGAAGACCCCTGATTTATATTATATGCCTTGCATAACATCTCCAATAGTAGTATGAACAATAATAATATACCTTTAGGTGTACGTATGTAACTCTGGGTTATAGAGATGAAAGAATTTGTATTTCCAAAAAATGATAATTAATTAAATGTTCATGTGACTAAGAAAATTAGCATATGTGACATCTGTAGCTATACAGACACCAACATATTTGATCATTTAAATTGATGAGTTCTCTTCTCTTTCTGCAGGTTGGATACTCTTCGAAACAGCATCAAAGCTTCTTTCAATATTGCCAAACTGGTAAGCAAGCTGCCCAAACCAAAGCAGCTGAAGCATAACCGAACATACGAAAAACAAAACATCTGGCAAAGTCTGAAAGTGACACCGTAGTGGAAAGATCACCAGGCCTAATCCTCAAGTCAGCAAGACTTTCTGACAAAGCTTTGCTGAGGCTTTGTTTTGGCTTCTTAACATTCCACTTCAGGAAAAGATCAAGGAAAGTTGATCTAAATATTAACTCTCTAAAGTAAAGGAGAGCCCACATAAATATTCCATCCAGATTGATGACAAAACAGATAAAGACTGGCATCTTATTGGAATTCAGTGGGTCAAAGAAGATCTTCTCAATCAATTCCTTTAAAGACTGTGGAACGAAGAATGGACAAGTTTGGGTCCCAGCTCCAAAAAGAGAGTAACATTTAAAGCATCAACTCCTTTGATTTGTCAAGGTTCAGCCACAGTATAGCCCAGGGGTCAGCAACCCGCGGCTCTGGAGCCACATGTGGCTCTTTCATCCCTCTGCTGCGGCTCCCTGTCACTCAAAATATGCGTCACAACTGCCAATGTGCGACACCCACCGACATGCAATTTATTAAGCTTTTCAACCCCCGGTAGGCCAATCATGGATAAATCCAAGAAAAGAAAAGTTTCAGAAGAAAACAGAACCTTTAATTCAACTATATATGCTAGTTTTGTGGCCACTCAGGAAATAGTCAGGCACAGGAAGAGTTTTGTGGCTCCCGATGTTTTCTTTTCTGTGGAAAACAGGTCCAAATGGCTCTCTGAGTGTTTAAGGTTGCCGACCCCTGGTATAGCCCAAAGCCAGATCAAAAACGGAAAGACCAAGATTTGAAAGAGAAGATGCCTTATTTCTGACCCTGATTAAAGGCCAAATAACTCTGCTATTTTGATTGAGGCACATATTCTAAATTACAAGTCTACCTCATATGCTCTGAATTGCACTCTTGCCAAACTAACATTACAACTATTTTGTGAGTTTTGAGTGTTGGCTTCAACCTCTTACCATTAACCATGATTTCCTATAATTTAGTTAATTTAGCTTTAGGTTTTCAGGATTGCAGATTGCCTCCATCCCAAAGATGGAGAAAATAGATCTCACTGGGATCATGTTTTTAAAAGAGTGTTGTTAGAATTGGAGTGATAAAGGATTGTTAATATATGAAGTTCAGTACATATGAAAACACCAAAATTTAGTGCCATTGAGTGAAACATGAATTGGATGACCAAAATTGTACTAAGAGGTTGTGCTGTCTGGCTTTGTTCTCTATAAATAAAATTTGAAGGCAAAGCTAGTGTAAAACTAAGATCAAAGGCTTATCCTGAGCAAACACGAATAGCAATGGATTTATCTATATGATAAATTTTCTGTATAATATTTCTGGATCATATTTTGTATGATATGGTCTTTACCATTATATATTATATTTATATCCAGGCAGGTGTCAATTATATTTACTATGTTGAACTATTGAAACAGGCCATATTGGTCTATATGTTTATAGGTTTTATAAATTTCTGTATGAAATTGGAAAATTCTTTATGCCTGTTAAGGTAAATATACTAGAAATAAATATTTTGAACTACTCAGTCTCTTTTATAGTATATTGATTTTTTTTAATACTCTTACATTGCTTGTTCACTTTCATCCAACTAGCATTTTCCATTGCTACAAGATTTCATGCTCAAATATGGACCACATATCGTATCCTTCTCGCAAGTACCTAATTTGAATTAAGTCTTAGGAAACAAAATGTTTTATTCCATTCTTGGACCATCTAAATTGCATTACCTAATGTTCCTTGTAAGTACTTCAGACAAGAATTGGTACCATATATCAGCCATTAAACAATGGTATAACAGACTTGGAATTAACTTTAATATACAACCTCATAAAACAAATACATATCACTTGGGTTAATGATTGCTGGAAATATCAACGCAAATTGGTGTTCATGCATAATTTATGTCTAAGTGATGTATATCTACAGTACTGGCACCCTAAACTGTCTCTTGAAATTACTACCCCTGGTACAGGTAGTTACAGTTGACTTACAAACATAATTGGAACAAGAATTTCCATTGCTAAACAAGGTAGTCAAGAAAGTCACGCCCAATTTTATGACCTTTTTTGGCACAGTTGAGTGAAGTTATATGTTAAGTTGTTTAAGTGACTCATACGGTCACTAAGCGAATCCAGCTTCCCCAATTGACTTTGCTTGTTGGAAGCCAGCAGGGCAGGTCGCAAACGGCGATCACATAACCTCGGAAGCTGCTAGCATTATAAATACATGCCGGTTGCCAAGAATTTTGATTTACGTGACCATTGTAACTTTGAACGGTTGCTAAAGGAATGGTTGCAAGTCAAGGACTACCTGTAAACTGTGAAGAATAAAACAAGCTGTTTACTCATGAAGAAGGCGTCCAGACTCCTACTCTGAACTAAAACACATATAAGGTGCCTCTTGGCTGAATGAGTCTGGGGAGCCCACAAATGTTTGATTGACTCAGCTTCAAGGACCTACACACAGGGAAATGAAGAAGGAATTGTTCAACCAACTCACAATGCTCTTCAAGACACCCTTGATGGAGCTGCTAGTAAAAGCAGTCAGTGCAAAGTAAAGTCTTTTGTGTGATACTTCCCAAGGAAGACAGGGTGGGGCTCAGGGGTGGGTTCTAACTTACCTGGGCGTGCCTCTTGGGCGTCCGCATGTTTTGCGCATGTGCGCATGCGCAGTGGCAAAAAATCCCAAAACATTTTTTTAAAAAGCCAAAAACAAGATGGCGACCGCATGCACAGTGCCGGAAACTCTGCTTCTGCGCATGCTCAGAAGAAGAAGAAAAAAAAATTTCCCAATTTTTTTTATAAAAAAGATGGTGGCGCCCATGGACTGGCACCGACCGAACGGGATCAGTGATGTCATTGTGACGTTACCAGCGGGTCGCTACCTGTTCGGGTGAACCAGTCCCAACCGGGAGGAACCCACCTCTGATGGGGCTGAACATATCCTCATGGCAGAATGCTTGGAGTAGGGGAGGAGAGGGGTCTGTAGGCCTTCCTTCTCTTCTTTTTTGATTCCCACAACATTTCCAAAACAATCTCTGGTAGCTCCCAACTGTCCCAGGTAATTAGTAACATTAGCACTAGTAATATTGAAAAGGGATAAGGATTTCAGTAAGTTCTAGACTTTCAAACTATCTATCTATCTATCTATCTATCTATCTATCTATCTATCTATCTATCTATCTATCTATCTATCTATCTATCTATCTATCTATCTATCTATCTATCTATCTATCTATCTATCTATCTCTTTATCATCTCTCTCTCTCTCTCTCTCTCTCTCTCTCTCTCTCTCTCTCTCTCTCTCTCTCTCTCTCTCCTATCTACCTATCTACCTATCTACCTACCTACCTACCTATACACACACACACACACACTCACGCATGCACGCGTGCACACACACACACACACACACACACTAAGACAGCAGGATTCTACTTGCTTTTTTTTTGTCCTTTTCAGCCAAAAACGGAGGGCTCTTGTTGTGGGTTATTGGTGTGTGAGTGAGTGAAAGCAGAGGAGTCCGCACCTGTTGCTTGTTTTGGAAACAGCTCTAAGACTTCTTGTCACTGTGAGAATCAGCTGTCATAATAACTTCATGCAGAAGCCTCATGAGCTACACCTGCAAGTTGGCTTGACGTTAAGAGCTGAAGCTGGCAAAGCAGAAACCAGTCATTCACAGGCCGGACAGCAGCAGTAGGGCAAATAGGAAACAAGTCCTCGACTTACGACCATAATTGATCCCAACATTTCTAAGCAAAATGTTTGTTAAGTAGGAATTTGTTCCATTTTATGACCTTTCTTGCCACAGTTATTAAGTGAATCCTGGCAGCGGTTAAGTGAACAACCCAGTTGTTAAAGTGAATCTAGTTTCTTCATTGACTTGGCTTATAAGAAGATTTTCCAAAAAGGGAACATGTGACCCACCCCCCTCGGGACACTGCAACCGTCATAAATATGAGTCAGTTGCCAAACGGCTGAATTTTGATCACATGACCACAGGGATGCTGCAACGGTCATAAGTGCAAAAAATGGTCATCAGTCACTTTTTTCAGTACTGTTGTAATTATGACCGGTCACTAAGTGAGTTGTTATAAGTCAAGGACCATCTGTATCACCAACTTTCAAGGTCAGGAAAAGGATGTCCAAAAATTCACTGACTCCGGAAAAGGCCTAGAATTTAAACCTCAGAACTGATATTTCTGTCTTTTGATACGGTGTTTTTTGTCTGTATTTCCCCCCCAGTATGCATATTTCTGTATATTTCTGATTGTTGTCTATAGAGAAGCAGTTTATCCAAGTGCCTGAAATCTGTGGAGATTGTGCTATTAGCTAGTTATTAAATATATGATTAATGTTCTGGAGAGTTACAATTTATTAAGATGCTTTGTGTGAAGTCTGATATTTGGAAAATGTCCTCCTCAGTTAGAAAAAGTGGAGACACCTATAGTTGTCTCAATGTCCCAAATCCTATCTTTCATACAGACAGGATTGGGCACCAGACCGAATCTCAGCACTTTTCACAGTCAGCTATCAGAACTATTCTTGGTTTTGGTCCATCTTCATGTCAAAAGATTTCCACAGTGGGCCTCTGTATTTAAACCACCACCCATCCATTATTTCCTTTTGTGAGACCTACACCTGCTTTTCAAGATATGCTTGATATACCCTCCACCTTTTCACCCTTATACATCTCATGTCTGAAATAACCTCTTCATATTTTGCTAGATGGTAAGAGCATTCATCTCAACAGGCTCTACAAACTAAATAATTATTCCTTTGGGAAAGCATCCTTTGACAGCGTAACACAATGTGCTTCTTTTGGGGCATCAAAAGTCACTCAAGATATAGCCAATACAGTGACTCTGGATAGATATGTACTATTTCTTACTACTGAATGCCCTGCTTCCGCTGTAAGCAAAAGTTAATATTTCTTGTGAAGATACTTTTTCTACCATAGAGACAAAGCATCTCAGTCATCTTAAATGTTATTATTAGATGGAAGGTGTTTATAAAAAAAAAGTAGTGTCCCTCTAACTTCGTTGTTTTTGCATATTCTTTTCTCCTTCCCTTTTCCTATAACCTATGATAGTATAAGAGCCTGGTGGCGCAGTGGTTAGAATGCGGTATTGCAAGCTACTTCTGCCGACTGCCTGCAATTTGGCAGTTTGAATCTCACCAGGCTCAAGGTTGACTCAGCCTTCCATCCTTCCAAGGTTGGTAAAATGAGGACCCAGATTGTTGGGGGCAATATGCTGGCTCTGTAAATCGCTTAGAGAGGGCTGTAAAGCACTGTGAAGCGGTATATAAGTCTAAATGCTAAATGCTTTTATCTAAAGGCCATCTGTCTTCTGTGGTTTCTGTCTGGCATGTATGGAGCAGGGTTGAGATGTTCCAGCTCCACCTATTAAGCAGTGTCATTTGATGGGACCTTGGAAGGATGTTTTCTCTGTTGAGCATTTGTCCTTTAGTACAACCATCTCCTCTGAGATGTGTCTGGACTCTGGTCCCTACCCTGGCTGCTGCTGCTGCTGCTTCTTCTTCTTCTTCTTCTTCTTCTTCTTCTTCTTCTTCTTCTTCTTCTTCTTCTTCTTCTTCTTCTTCTTCTTCTTCTTCTTCTTCTTCTTCTTCTTCTTCTTCTTCTTCTTCTTCCTCTTCCTCTTCCTCTTCCTCTTCTTCTTCTTCTTCCTCCTCCTCCTCCTCCTCCTCCTCCTCCTCCTCCTCCTCCTCCTCCTCCTCCTCCTCCTCCTCCTCCTCCTCCTCCTCCTGTATTATATTATCCCTTCTTATTGTATGTGGTTCAGAGTTTCATAGCATAGGGGCCCCCTTGTATATTTAAACCAGTTATAATAAAAATATAACAACCATTACCTCTTCAACAACAGGCTATCAAAAACCAGGGCTTGTTGTTTAGAAACTGGGACAGACACTCTCCGAAAATACAAGTCTTAAAGAACATGGTCTCCAGAGGAAATGGAAGGATTAAGTGCCTTTCTTGCATAGAAGAAAACACGCCTTCAGTTTATACTCTTTATACTCTTTTATTTTACATGCACATAAAATGCCCATACTTTAAAATGAATAATGTTTCTTTACCATTGGAATAAGCATTGGTAGGGTATCACTTTTTAATCAAGGTAAATAAAAGATCAGCATAGCCAGGACCAGAGAAGGTGGGCCAGTGACATAACAATAGTAGCTGCTACATTTATAAAACAAAAGAAACTAAAGATTTTTTTCTTTTAATCTGTTATAAACCCAACCATCCTTTGCGGTTGCATTTAGTTGTGGGCTGCTAGGAGACAAGCCAATTTAGACAAATGATCTCCTAGAATATCTGCAAGGAATCAATTTCCATCAAAGTAGGAGTGACATTTTTCCATTAGCTGCATCACACAACAGTCAGTTCCTATACGAACATAAAGTCAGCAGAAGCTTAAAATTGAAAGCATTTGTGAACTTACAGATAATAAGAAATCAGGTGACAAAGAGAAAAGCTTTCACAAAATTGTTCATAACATTTTCTACTTAATAGAACTCTATTCTCAATGTCATTTCTTGTAATTTGAAGCCTTGAAAAGGTGTCTTTAAAAGACCTTTTGGGTAACGAAAGTCTAAACAAGCATATGAAAACCAGACTGTTGGTTCGTTTATTGGAGATGAGGATAAAAAAGTACCTTTTTTTTAACCTCTTAGGGGTTTTAATTTGGAAGCTTCCGTGTGTTTTCATTTATGAGAAAATGTTTAAAATCAACTTGGACTCCCCTCTGACAGGGAATGAAAAGGAACTGAATAAATTCCAAGGAATTTACCATTGTTCCCCATAATATAGATTGGGCCATCTTTTCATAAAACCAACTTCTTCACAAGATGTTAAAATAATTTAGGGAAATAAATCTTTATATCCAGTGAAAAATGACAGGGGCTGATATGTGAACCTTATTACCGGTAGTAGGTAATTATTTCTAAATTTACTCAAATGAATTTAATTGTCACACCATACTAAACTATAATGTGTTTTGTCTATTATTGTTTTTAACATGATAAGTAAACCTACCCAGTGATCTGTGGGTTACATTATGTGCAAACCATGCTTTTGATGGTTGTTCAAAAAACCATGACAAACACTTTAAAAAAAATGGGAATTTTAAAAGATTCTGATCAGCGATGGATATGAACATAGTCATAATTTAACACAAACCCCACAAAATGCATTAAAACAGACGTTATTTATTTTGACCCATCCCCTTCCTCGGCTCTTAATCTCGGCTTAAGAGCCGAGATGGTGCAGTGGTTAAATGCAGCACTGCAGGCTACTGCTAGTTCAGCAGTTCAGCTGCTCAAATGTCACCGGCTCAAGGTTGACTCAGCCTTCCATCCTTCTGAGGTCGGTAAAATGAGGACCCAGATTGTTGGGGGCAATATGCTGAACTCTGTAAACCGCTTAGAGAGGGCTGTAAAGTACTATGAAGCGGTATATAAGTCTAAGTGCTAATGCTATATTGCTATTCCCCTCAAAATTAAGGAATTAAATTAGCTACTGCTGAATTACATTTTGCTGTTCTCTCAATGCAACTTTGTACATATTGTAGTTGGAAGGTGCTGTTGCTTTTGATCAATTTTGGGCTTGTGAATAGTGCAGTGTATTGTTTTTATTAAATGTTAGGTTTCAGAATAAATCTATTTATTAGAAGAAATGAATTCAGTTTTAGAAAGTAAAACCTTGTATGGTTGGGTCCATGTAAGTTACCCAAAAAGTTACCAAAAGTTGAATGTAACACTGAATGTTGTTTTTGTGGTTAATTAAGTGAAAAGAACAAAATGAAATGATGTCGTATTCCAGCTGTTTTGGTCAGAAATAATGAAGAGTGGGCTATCAGGCATTAAAGAACAGGAAATGGAGAACTGTCATATTTCTGTATTTCAACAGTGCCCCAAATATCCAAGGTTAACAAAATAGCTAAGGGCAGCTAATGGGTCCAGAGGTCACATTTTGACAGACTGAGTCCCCTTGCCTGCAAAGATCAAAGATTTGCAGCTCCTTTCCAAGCTGTCCTGAATTTGCTCACCTGGACCTGCCCTAGGAAAGGCAATAAAATAACACATTGTGCGAGATGTGCAGCACAGTGACGCTCCTACTTACCTGCAGAGCCTCACCTTGGTGATGTCCTCTGGGGCAGATGCCCTGCCAGGCATGTCTTTCTGCTAACCCTGAGTGGCAGTTTCACCATCTGTCAAACAGTCTATTTTCAGAAGCAGCAGCAGCAGCAAGCAAGGATAAAAAGATTTGTTTAACTAATTTATTGCAGAAGCTGCTGCTTTTTAAATAGCAATGATATTTATATACTGCTGACAGACGTTCAGGGTGCCTCATGTACATCATCTTATTAAGGTTTGCTCAGAAAGTTCGAAAGAACCAATATAATTACTCCTATGCTGGATGGGAATTATTAAGGGATTGGAATAGAATAGAATAGAATAGAATAGAATAGAATAGAATAGAATAGAATAGAATAGAATAGAATAGAATTCTTTATTGGCCAAGTGTGATTGGACACACAAGGAATTTGTCTTGGTGTGCATATGCTCTCAGTGTACATAAAAGAAAAGATACATTTGTCAAGAATCATGAGGTACAACACTTAATGATTGTCATAGGGTACAAATAAGCAATCAGGAAACAATCAATATTAATATAAATCGTAAGGATACAAGCAACAAGTTACAGTCATACAGTCATAAGTGGGAGGAGATGGGTGATAGGAACAATGAGAAGACTAATAGTAATAGTAATGCAGCCTTAATGAATAGTTTGACAGTGGTGAGGGAATTATTTGTTTAGCAGAGTGATGGCGTTCAGGGAAAAACTGTTCTTGTGTCTAGTTGTCTTGGTGTGCAGTGCTCTATAGTGTCGTTTTGAGGGTAGGAGTTGAAATAATCTATGTCAGCATTGTGGGAGAGCATTAAGTTGGGGAAAGATATTCTACATCTCAAACAATGGATCCTGATCCTGGGAAGTCGTGAAATTCTTTTTTTTTAAAGATGACAGACAAAACGCAAGAGCCATCAGAACCTGCTTCCACTTTGGGCAAGTGGAACAAAGTGCAGGGGAAAATATGAGACACATCTAAACACATGGCTCCAGTCCATCTGTTAAACCATCTGCCAATCACACCAATGCTATATTTAATGCCTAGTTTTAGTTTCCCTCAGAGGTGGTAATTCACTGACTTTCCCTACCGGTGCGCAAATGTGAGCGCGCGGGGGGTCTTCCGTGCATGCGCTTTGCTCACACGCACGGCTTGCATGCATGCGAGCAGCTTCAAAATGTGCCTAAATAGGACGGCATAGCGTCAAACCGGTCCGAACCGGCTGAATACCACTTTTGGTTTCCCTGTTGATTTGATGCCTTCCAACCTGGCAAGCAACAGAAATTTGGAATATTTGTAGAAGTTATGTATGTTAGTGAAGTTCGGTACTTTTAGCTGTAATTATAAATTTCTAGTCTTATTCCCTTCATTCCCCCTCCCCACCTTTTCTTTACAATTTCTTCTTGTATCTTTTTATTTCTCTCCCCCAGTATAAATAAAAAGATTAGCAAATTGGGCATGGCTGAACAGAAGAAATAAATTGTGATGATAAAAAGTAAAATAGGTGAAACTGCAGTTAAGTTGCAATTATCGAAAAATTGAAGATAAGGAGAAATTGCTTGATATTGAGCATTGATGACAGAGAGCATTATCTCTCTTACTTAACCCTCCCCCCTTCCCTCTCTTTTCATATTGATTTGTATGGTTCCCAGTGAGAGAATCAAAACAATATTAAAGATTTTACTAATTAAGAAACATCAGCTACCGTCCTAAACTCATCTACTACCTTCTGCTTCGAAATAAGTTGAGGTTGTGCCTCAAATCTAGTTGAAGTAAATAGTCCTATGTACACAATTGGGAGGAATTTTCATCCATAAGCCATGGTTCTATTAAATTCTATTAAAAGGGAATCAATAGAAGTTAATTGTTTTCATTAGATGATTAAGTCCCAGTATTTTCAGTACAATGTGAGCTGAATTACAAATCCACATTTTTCCTAACAGGGACTGAAAACTTTCCTGAAAACTTCATGGGTTTGCCAATGCATGCAAAGTCTGATCCCTTTTCAATGGGCTCTGAACTTTCCTTCCCACTTCAATTCGATAAGCCAGTTTGTCCAGACAAGCAGGAAAAATTGGCTTGGGACTAAACCATAGGGCAGTGATGGCGAACCTTTTTTGGCTCGGGTGCCAAAAGGGTGTGCGCGCGTGTGATAGTGTGCGTGTGCGTGCCCACAACCATAATTGAATTGCCCTCCCTCCACGCATGCGCACCACTCCCGCACTGCCCCTCACACATCCGCACTGCCCCCCGCGAATGCGCACAGGCCTCACTGAAGCCTCCAGACTTCCGGTAGGCCCGCTGGGCCATTTTTTGCCGTCCCCAGAGTTCAGGAGGCTTTTCTGAAGCCTGGGAAGAGTGAAAACGGCCAAAAAGAAGGCCAAAAATCAGCTGACCAGCGCGCACATGTGTGCTGGAGCTGACATAGGGCAATGCCTCACGTGCCCTCAGATATGGCTCCGCGTGCCACCTGTGGCACCCGTGCCATAGGTTCGCCATCACTGCCATAGGGCTTGCAATGATTTATCAATTAGTCTCATAAAGTGGATTGTAACTTCCCGACTCAGTGGTACCGTATCCCAGGAGTGAAGCAGGATTTTTTTTCACTCCTATCTGAAAATACCAAGGATTGAACGTGGACACAATGTGCAAAGTATCTATTCCAACAATCAGCCGCAGCTCCTCCAAAAAGAAGAATCTTTTTGGCGAGAATATCTCGTCGCGGTTCAAGATATTCTGGCCCTGAGTTCGTACGATGTTAGGTTTCAGAACGTGTAGTTTTTCTTGCAGAAGAATGAGAAGTTATACATGTCAAAGTTTCCTTTTGCTTTAGAAATATTCTAAATACTCACGCCCTCCTTGGCCGCTGAAAAGTCAAAGAATGGACTTAATACAACTGGCTGAGCAACTTAATCAAAGGTAACATTAACCACATTCCGCAGCATACCGGGAATAGTTTCTTGAAAGTGAAATGACAAGAGTTAAACATGGGGCAGAAATTTGTTTGGAAACATCGAGATGTCCCTGTGTTGTAATTCTAGGTTAAAATGCAAGCAGTTGGTGAAAGGTGCTTGTAAAAACACTGTCTTTTGGCAGCGCCTGACCGTGTTATGTGTTGAAGTGAAATTCTTTCAAATGCATAACTTGACTTTGTGCATAACTACATGTTGGGGGAAAGATTTCTTTTTCCATTGCAGAGATATTGCAGAGTTTTGTGCTTCTGCTCTTCCACTTTCTGCTACCAAGATCATTTTTCCATGCTTCTGTAGGTAGATATGCAACTATAGTGAGCCAGATAAGACATGGAATGCTCATCTGTCACTAGAAAGATACTATGCAAAGTTTAATTTCCTTTCATTGTGGGAAGAAAAATATACAGTATATCTAAATTGGGTTTGGATTTATATGTGTGTATGTGTGTGTGTGTGTGTGGGGGAAATGGAGGAGTGGGGGAGTGAACGGGGAGTCTGTCCCACCTTTATTATTTTTATAAATAACTCAAGGTAGCGCAGATATCCAACACACCGTCCTCTTCCTATTTCTCCACCACAACCCTGTGAGGTGAATTGGGCTGAGAGAGAGAGTGACTGGCCTAAGTCACCCAACTGGCTTTCATGGCTATGGCGAGACTTGAACTCATGGTCTCTTTTTCACTTCTTCTATTCCTCCCCACCACCAATAATTTACCTGTGAATTGAGGGAGTTTCAAATTCATGGTAAATGGAGGATGCTGTAGAAAAAAAAAACTATAGATATGCGATAGTGGCGAATATCTGTAGTTCGGGTGTAGGATGACGGTGAAGGTTTGTTCTCCAAGTTTCTGGGTTGGTTTCCGAATGTTATGTTACCAGGATAGATAACATCTTCAGTGGTGTTCCTTTGTTTATAAGGGCTTCAGGTATGGCTCTGTCACAGTGGTGGATTCCTACGAGTGTGGTCCACTCTATAGCACCGGTAGCGGCCCGCTGGTGACATCACAGTACCGGTGCGGTCGGTTGCTGGTGCCTGGGCGCCGCCATTTTTTTTAAAATTTTTTTTTAACTTTTTAAAAAATTCTCTTCTGCGCATGCCCAGAAGCCAAGCTTCCGGCACTGCGCATGCGCTGCCTTCCTATCCCACAGTGAGTCCAAGCAGGGGAGGATGGCTGAGGGAGCGCGTGAGACGCTGAAAGAATGGGCGGCAGGAGCTATCTCCATTCCCCTCCCTTCAGCAGTCCGAGAAGCCACGAACGCGCGGTGATGATCCTAGGCATTTTCGCACATTCGAGGCTTCTCGAGCTGCTGAGGGGAGGGGGAATGGGCGGCAGGACCTATCTCAGTTCCCCTCCCTTCAGCAGTCCGAGAAGCCATGCCCACCCAGTCACATGGCCGGCAAGCCATGCCCACAAAATAAGCCACACCCATAGAGTGGTAGTAAAAAAATTAGGAACCCGCCCCTGGTCTGTCAACACTGACAATAACACCCCCTAAACTTCGCTGAAGATATTACCTAGCCTGGTAACGAAATGTTCAGAAACCAACCCAGAACCTTGGAGAACGAGCCTTCACCCTCAAACTATAGATAGTTCAAAGATCCCTTTGAAAATTAAATAATCCATATCACCCAATTGTTCTTTGTCCCGTTGATTAAACACATCAGTCGAATTTAACCAATTTTGTTACCTTAACAAAAATAAATGCCTAGACAGAAGTGTCACGCGAGATCTACAAGGTGACCTCTACTTCTGGATTGTTGTATTGCTGACTCTCCCTGGAATGCAAGGTGACACATCTGCAAAATCTATGATATATTTTCCAAGGATTGATCTCTCCAAGCCAGGAGAACTGAACTGCCTACTAAGTATGTGTAGAAAATCTGCTAGGCTTTGTGACCCATTACTTTGCAGGGCAGGGGTGGGCTCTAACTTACCTCTCTTCCGGTTCACTTCCTCCCGTGCCGCGTGGCCGCGCCTCTGCATGCGCAGTGCTGAAAAAAATTTTAAAATCCCAAACCAAGCCAAAAACAAGATGGCGG
Source organism: Diadophis punctatus similis (assembly GCA_023053685.1). Taxonomy (NCBI): domain Eukaryota; kingdom Metazoa; phylum Chordata; class Lepidosauria; order Squamata; family Dipsadidae; genus Diadophis; species Diadophis punctatus. Next base: position 136,661,543 of record JALIGW010000003.1, read on the forward strand.
CTTCTGCGCATGTGCAGAAGAAAAAAATCAGCAAAAAAATGCAAAAAAAAAAATCTAAAAAAAAGATGACGGTGTCCACGGACTGGCACCAACAGAACCGGCTCCATGATGTCACCGTGACATCACCAGCAGTTTGCTACCGGTTCTATAGAACCATTGCGATCTGGGAGGAACACACCTCTGTTGCAGGGTGATAAGGTGACCGCAATGACTGGAAACAGAGGCAGGATAGGGATTGGCAATAGGGACAAGTTTCAAGTCAGTTCTATTTTCTGCCAACTTAAGGAGTGGTAAAAGGCCCATTAGACAGCATTTTCATATAACTTCAGACCCAGTCTTTTTCAACAGCAAATGAAAATGTGTGAATTGTGATCAGGATGAGCCCCAATAAAGAATAGTAGCTCAAGAGGAAAGTTACTAACATCTCTTAAAATCTCTGAACAGGATCTGAAACGCTCTTAATAGTCTTGCCAAGTCACGGAAATTTGAAATGAAGTTGGGGGGTGAGGGCAGTTTCAAGAATTTAAGCATAGTTTTATCTGATTTGGATTTCCAGCCCAGAATTATTTTGCACTGCTGTCAAACCACCAAATTTATTAGCGTAATAAAACCAAAAGCAGGAACAGAATACAAGCACAAATGAGGAGAGGCAAAAACCTCCCCACACTATATCCACTTTTAGTTGTGAAAAGTTTGGTTTAGCAAAATGTACAGCTCCTAAATTTACTATCATATAAGGCGTTGGTTCTACAACTGTTTGACCCAATTAACTCTTTTCCCAGTCCGGAATTAAGTGATTACCCAGATTCTATTGTTTTACACAAGTGTGCAAGCAGAAGCAGTCAAAAACTGGAAACCTGATCACAAACAAGCAATTATAAATTATCCCATTACCCATAAGATAGGCCCAAATTACCCCCTCAAGAATTATTACCCCCAGTTTAAGAATTAATGGTATGAGACGTATCCTAGAATGACAATTTTCCTTGTTTTTTTGGCATGTAGTTGTGCTTTGTCTACATTTTCAAAAAAATATCCTTGCTCCAAGATAGATTGGCTATACAGGTAGTCCTCAATTTACGACCACAATTGAGCCCAAAATTTATGTTGCTAAGTGAGAAATCTGTTAAGTGAGTTTTCCTCGTTTTACTACTTTTCCTGCCATATTTGTTAAGCGAATCATTGCAATTCTTAAGCTAGAAACATGGTTGTTAAGTGAATCTGGCTTCCCCATTGACTTTACTTGTGAGAAGGTTGCAAAAGATGATCACATGACCCCGGGGCACTGCAACCGTCATAAATATGAGTCAGTTGCCAAGTATCTGCATTTTGATCATGTGACCAATTGGTCATAAGTGTGAAAAATGGTCATAAGTCACTTTTTTCAGTGCCGTTGTAACTTCGAATGGTCACTAAACAAGCGGTTGAAAGTCAAGGACTGCCTGTAGTTAAAAGAGAAAGTGGTTTCCACCAATTACTGTCTTTAAGTTGCTCTGCACCGAATACCAACAGTCTCAGTCCCAAGCCTTGCTCTCGAGACAGAATATAGCTCTGGCTGTACCCGCATTTACGGCATTGAAATTCCACAGTTTTAACTTTATCTGATTGTGTTGTTCTGTGTGGATTTTGCTTGTGCAAAGCTAGCCTGAAGCCCTTGTGCTCAGTGGTGAAATCCAATTTTTTTTACTACCGGTTCTGTGGGCGTGGCTTGGTGGGTGTGGTGTGGCTTGGTGGGCGTGGCAGGGGAAGCATACTGCAAAATCCCTATTCCCTCCCCACTCCTGGGGGAAGGATATTGCAAAATCAGTAAGTTAATCAGTAAGGTTGCCCCTGAATGAATGTAGTGATTGATTGTTTTTAAATTTTTAAACATGTTTTTAAACTGTGCTATGATGTTCCTTTTTGTATTGATCCATATTTGTCCTGACTGTGAGCCGCCCAGAGTCCTCTGGGAATTGGGCGGCATACAAATGTGATCAAATAAATAAATAAATAAATAAATAAATAAATAAATAAATAAATAAATAAATAAATAAATAAATAAATAAATAAATAAATAAATAAAATCTCCATCCCCACCCCATTCTGGGGCCAGCCAGAGGTGGTATTTACCAGTTCTCCGAACTACTCAAAATTTCCGCTACCGGTTCTCCGAACTACTCAAAGTTTCTGCTACCGGTTCTCCGAACTACTCAAAGTTTCTGCTACCGGTGCTGCAGATCAAATCTTATGGTTATTGCTATCTAGTGTACTATAACAAACAGACCATGATTCCCAGATTTTTTTAAAAAATGAAGTAGATTTAAAATACATTGAGGCTCTGATCCCATATACATTTAAAAGTACTTGGACACAAATTGATTGTATAAAATAACCTTTCCCCAGGATTTAGCCCATCAACGTACCTAACAAATCTTTAGTGGAGTACAGTAAGGCCAATATAAAATATCTAAGTAATGAGTCAGTGAAGCAAATAAACTGGCTATGCTTGATTCTTGAGAGGGATCTTTTCATGTGCGTTGGGAAAGATTTATTTCAGCAGTTTCAAAGAATATGACATTTGTCATCTTTTATGACCCGCACTATATATCTTCTTTCCATCTCTTTTCAATCCTATCTAGGAGAATAATATGTTTGCTAGAAATAACTTGAATGATCATAGCATTTAATTCCTGAAGTTGTTTATATTTGACTCTTGCTGACTCTTCCCCGGTTTTCTCTCCTAAACACAAAATTATTCTAAATAAGTAAGAGTGTGTAGGTATTTCACCTAGTTGTGCATAAGTTTTGATTTTTTTTAAATATTGGAATTCCAAAATTTCAAAACACTTCCTCTGGAAGCTAGTTTATTATCTCACTTCTAGTTCTCGGTTCACTTTTCATATTCAAAGTTTAAGGAATGTTTCTCTCTCTTTCCCCCCTCCCCTTTCTTCTTCTTCTTGCCAGCAGAAGGAAGGAAGAAAGACAGTTATAAGGCAGCGATTCCTTCCTTCCCACTGTAGCTGTGAGTCTTCTCAATCTCTTCTGGATAATCTTTCAACCCTTTGGAACAGATGTTGATGGCATCTGAAGGACAAAATGGAGGGAAATCAATTCCACTGCATCAGCAATTTGGCTACTGGAATTGGGCACTGGTAATGACTGTGTTTGTATAATTAGCAATAGGTTGGTGTTTTGTTCTGCTGGAATGGCAGAATTATTTTTTTTAAAGTAGAACTGTGCACAGACATAGTTCTACTTTACGTATTTTTTGGACTACAAGACACTCCGGACTATAAGACGCACCTAGCTTTGGGGGAGGAAAACAAGAAAAAAAATCTGCCTCGGCCTCCCAGCAATTTGCCTCCTTGCAGTAAACAGAAAACAGCCTGGTCCGCTTCAGCACAGCCTGATTTAGCATGAGCAGCTGATTGGCGGTTGGATCGGCCTCCCAGAATAGTGATGATCAGCTGTTCCAGGCTGCGGGGATTGCCGCCACCTATCGCTGCCTCCACGTGCCCCATTTTCGGCCTCCGCACACCTCATTTTTGGCTGCTACGCATCCTGATTTTGACCGGTTCCAGGTGGCGGGAATCGCCGCTGCCTATCGCTACCGAATGGGAGGCACGGAAAATGGGATACATGGAGGCCAAAAATGGGGGGTGCGGAGGTGGCGATAGGTGGCGGTGATTCCCACAGCCTGGAACAGCTGATCATCAGTATTCCGAGAGGCCGATCCAACCGCCAATCAGATGCTGGTGCTTAAATCAAGCTGGGTTGAAGCTGACCAGGTTGTTTGCTGTTTGCTGCAAGGAGACAAATTGCTGGGAGGCAGAGGCGGAAGGGTGGGAGCCGGTGAGTGGGCGGGGCTTTGACAACATTAGCTCTATAAGACGCACAGACATTTCCACCCACTTTTTTGGGGGAGTGGAAGTGCGTCTTATAGTCTGAAAAATACGGTAACAATTTCTATGATGGGAGGTAGATAGGGGAGAGAAGAGTGGCTGATAGTGGGACAAACACGTACACAGGTAGTCCTTGACTTACAACCATTCGCTTAGTGGCCATTTGAAGTTACAACAGCACTGAAAAAACTGACTTATGACTGTTTTTCACACTTGCAACCATTGCAGCCTCTCCATGGTCACGTGATCAAAATTTGGACATTTAGCAGCTGGCATACATTTTTGACAGTTGCAGTGTCCCAGCGTTATGTGATCGACTTTTGCAACCTTCTGGCAAGCAAAGTTAATGGGGAAGTCAGATTCATTTAACAACCATGTTACTAACATAACAAATGCAGCAATCCACTTAACAATGGTGGCAAGAAAGATCATAAAATGAGGCAAAAACTCAATAACCGTCTTGCTTAGCATTGGAAATTTTAGGCTCAATTGTGATCCTAAGTTGAGGACTATCAGTAACGACAAAAAAATCCTTATTACCTTTCATGAACACACTCACTGATCTGGATAGAATACCATGGTTCCTTTGAAATAACACTGAAAGAATGAGCTGTGTTGACTATATATAAGAGCCACAGTGGCGCAGTGGTTAGAGTGCAGTACTGCAGGCCACTTCTGCTGCCTGCCGGCTGCCTGTAATTTGGGCAGTTTGAATCTCACCAGGCTCAAGGTTGACTCAGCCTTCCATCCTTCCGAGATGGGTAAAATGAGGACCCAGATTGTTGGGGCAATATGCTGACATTGTAAACTGCTTAGAGAGGGCTGTAAAAGCACTGTGAAGCAGTATATAAGTCTAAGTACTATTGCTATATATATATTGCAATTGTGCAAACAATCAAAACTGGTAAAGAGTCAGCATAATGCATCTGGACAAAGCCTATGTAAAGTCTTTGCAGCAACAACTGCTGCTGTTTAATGAACTGCTTCTTGGGCCCTCGTACTGATAAATAATTCTGGATAACTCATGTTTGCATATTCGTTTTTACTATTTTGGGTGGTCTTATCCTTTGATCATCACTGGTTTGTCTCTGAGATTGAAGGGCGTAAATTGAATTTTTCTTCTTCTGAGGAGTACATTCTTTGTGTCAAGCGGTTGCACCATTTTTGGACTCTTGAATTCTAGAAAATATGTCAGAAAAATGTTTGCCGTCATTTCTTATGATTGCTGCGAGATCAGATTAGGAGCAACCTGACAAACCCACCAGGGGCAGAATGTTTTTATTATAACGAGGAACGACAGAATAGTTATGGAAGAATGTTTGCAGTATGAAAATACACTTTTAAAAAAATAATAATAAAAAGAAAGATAATTGTTTTTCTGATTCTGGGAAAGTACAGTTTCTGATAGATGAGCTGTCAGCTTCTGAAGAGCAATCTGTGTCTGCAATCTTGAAAGGTAAACATTTCAAAGTGCCATTAAAATCTATAAGATTTAAGAGTCACAATAGCAATATCATTTATATACCGCTTCATAGTGTTTTACAGCAGTCTCTGAGTCGTTTACAAATGTCAGCATGTTGCTCCCAACAATCTGGATCTTCATTTTACCAGCCTTGGAAGGATGGAAGGCTGAGTCAACCCTTGAGCCAGTCAGGATTGAACTCCTGACAGTGGGCAGAGTCTGCCTGCAATACTGCATTCTAACCACTGCACCACCCTCCTATGTATGTCATTAAGATGAATATCGAAACCAGTTTTATTGTACTATATTTTTTTCAGAATACTATTTTTCTTTCTTCAAGCTTTCTGGTTTTCTCCTGGGCTGTTTATTTTCAGTAAGGCTACTGATGTACCTTTTCTTCATGAGGTGGGGATCGCTATCGGTAAAAATGCCAAACACAGTGCAAGGACTGGCTTAGGAGAAAATAAAGTGCAAGTGATAAATCAAACTGCAATGCTTGAGCTAATAAAAGCATGTTAGAATATTCATGACTGGGAGAGCCATGTTAACAAGGTCAGCCAATGAATAGGCATAGCAACTGAATCAGCCAATAGGAGCTAACCATTTCTGAGTCTGTGCAGAGAATCGAAACTAGTACTTAAGCTTAAGGCTGGGTGTGGCTCCAGTCTCCACTCTGTACTCTTCCACTCTGAACTCTGCTGAAATGAAACTAACTCTCCTGCTTGTGTTTACCTGTAACTGATTGAAGAAAAATTCTACTTGTGGTATTGTAAATATATATATTATTATGTTTATAAAGAAGTTCTTGAATCCAGCTGAATCAGTCATCTGTGTGAGCTTCTGGTTTTGATTTTGCAACAAACTTTAATAAAGCAGGAGTACATTACTTGAAAATAGAGAAGGAAAACACAGCCCCAAAGTCACATTTGCAGTGAGTGGGATGAATCCAAGACAGTGTTGCACATTCCAACCCCCTCCCTCCCAAAAAACCCCACTCGTTGTTGTCTCCTATTGTTGACAAGCCTTCATTAAATGCAACTCATTGGCTAAACTTCCAAGAGTGTTGTCCATGAAATGTTTAAAATTAGGGACTCTTATGTGCTACTTTTGACATAACTGACATCAAACAAGATATGGCGGCCATCACATGATTAAAGGCTTCTGTACAGGTAGTCTTCTACTTACAACCATTTGTTTTGTGACCGTTCAAAGTTACAGCAGCATTGAAAAAAGTGACTTATGACCATTTTTCACACAACCATTGCAGCATCCCCATGGTCATATCATCAAAATTCAGAAGCTTGGCCACTAGTTCATATTTATAATAACAATAACAACAGAGTTGGAAGGGACCTTGTAGGTCATCTAGTCCAACCCCCCACCCAAGCAGGAGACTCTACACCATTTCTGACAAATGGCAGTCCAATCTCTTCTTGAAAGTCTCAAGTGATGAAGCTCCCACAACTTCCGAAGGGAGGCTGTTCCATTGGTTGATTGTTCTCACTGTCAGAAAATTTCTCCTTATTTCTAGGTTGAATCTCTCCTTGATCAGTTTCCATCCATTATTCCTTGTCTGGCCTTCAGGTGCCTTGGCAAAAAGCTTGCCCCCCTCCTCTCTGTGGCAGCCCTTCGAATATTGGAACACTCCTATCATGTTTTCCCTGGTCCTTCTCTTCACTAGACCAGCCATGCCCAGTTCCCGTAACCATTCTTCATATGATTTAGTCTCCAGTCCCCTAATCATCTTGGTTGCTCTTCTCTGCATTCTTTCTAAAGTCTCCTCAACATCTTTTTTATAGTTGGTGACCAAAACTGGATGCAGGATTCTAGGTGTGGTCTTACTAAGGCTTTATAGAATGATATTAGTATCTCACGTGATATTTATGACAGTTGTAGTGTCCTGGTGTGTGTGTGTCATGTGCACACCTTTTGCGACCTACTGACAAGGAAATCTCTTTATACTCTTCTCATGCATCTTGGTCCTTTTTCATCTAATGTCATCCCTTCATCCAGTTCACATGGATTGTTGTCTGTGAAGTCTTCATTCTGGAATTTTTTTCTACCTGCCGCAGAAGGTGATATCTACCAGAAAACACTTTTTGTTGTCTTTCTTACATTTTTATCCCACCTTTTGTAAAGACCTCAAAGCAATGTACACAGTGTTTCTTCCTCCTTTTTGTTTCCTGTGAGGCAGGTTGGGCCGAGAGAGAGAGGGTGACTGGCCCAACGTCAATGAATTTTTGTGGTCGAGAGTGAGTCTTTCTGCTCCTAGCCCATTATACCACACTGGGTCTCTTAAGAAATTAAAAATAGTTTATTTATTGCCATTGTGGGGAGAACTCATGTACTTCATTGTTCATATGTGACTGCTATTACCTTCACAAAAATGCATAACAAAGTTACATATTAACATAGCACTAACAAATAAGATATTTACAACATGTACGATATGTACAACATAAGATATGTACAACATGATGTTACATAATGGTACAAATATACTGCTATTACAATGTACCGGTACAGGAAACCCTTGAATTAACGGATTAATGAAGAAAAGATATCCATTATAGCATTACATTTTCAATAGGGGTGTTAAGCTAATAAACATTCCTATGTGAAAAGACCTATTTTACTGATTACAAAATACACATTTTGAGGAAAAGCGATTAGTGACACAATGATATTAGCTGGGTCACAAAAAGTCAGAAGTGACAGAACAATTAGGCAGCTATGAAGTAGTCAAAATATGACTCTGAACTCACTGGGAGAAGGAACTCCCTTCTCAGCAAGAGCAAAACTATGCCCAAGCCCTTCTACACGGCTGGATCTTGAAATTACTCGGACTAGGAAACAGGAGGGTCTGCAGTGTTGTCAAAAAAAGGCAAGGTGGTGGCCTCCATGGTGTGATCAAAGCTTCAAAGCACACATGATGCACAGAAAAAAGCAGGAGGAATTTTGATTGTACCACCATCTTGAGATTTGGACCATACCCTGCAGACACCTCTACTAGGAAGGGTTAAACTGAAATACTGAAATTTGATGCTACACAGAAGCCACGATAGTATGGTGGAAATGGACTACTGAAAGAAAAGACTGAGTTATGGAACTGAAATTGCAAGGGTGACAAGAGCGGAACAGTGTAAAGTAATATTTTCGCACATCCTTGACTGTGTTTTATAGGCCAGAGACACACAACTTGAGGCTTGTGGACTATACATAGCTCCGAAAGGTTCCTGCGCAAGGGCCAAGAAACCTTCAAAAGCTGTTATCATATTGTCATTTTTAATGAGGCCCAAAGAAAATTTCTTTCCACAAGTGTTCTAAAGAATGACTGTATTTAATATAATAAAAGGAAAACTGATTTAAATTTGTCCTGGCACCAGCCACTGCCTTCTGGTATATTAAAAAATATACAAAAGACTGACTAGAAGTCATTGTGTACTTTGTAGGATCCAATCTGGTTCGGTCACCAGGACCAGAGGTTTTGTCTTCCGAGCTTTTGGACTCGTCCTGGAGCCAATCTTTAGGGAACTTCTCTTTAGCCTAGAGCAGGGGTGTCAAACACAAGGCGCGTGGGCCGGATCCAGCTTGCAATGTGATCAGATCCAACCTCATGGAGCCGTCCTGGAAAATGTAAGTGGCCGGCCCACGTGGCTTTGCTCTGGTCTACCCAGTGCAAAGAGGAAACATGCCAGCAGTTTGGGGAGTGGCGTCAAGCTGGCCACGCCCATCGAGTTGGCCACGCCTACCCAGTCAGCCATGCCCAGTGAGTGCCGTCAAGCTGGCCACGCCCACCCAGTCTGCCATGCCCACTCAGGCCCCTGAGGTCAACCACAGTTCTGATGTGGCCCTCAATGAAATTGAGTTTGACACCCCTGGCCTAGAGAGAAGTTCTCTGAAGATGGGCTCCAACATGAATCCAAAAGCTCAGAAGACAAAAGAACTCTGGTCCCGGTGACCAACCCAGATTAGATCCTGCATTATTATCCTGGGACATGTATATTCACCTTCAGGTGAATATACATGTCCCAGGTGCTCCCCATCTATTAGCTATGCTGAATACGAATGAGGCAGTGGTGGGTTCCTACAGGTGCGGTCCACTCTATAGCACCGGTAGCAGCCCGCTGGTGACATCACAGTACTGGTGCAGTCGGTTGCCGGTGCCTGGGTGCCGCCATTTAAAAAAAAATTTTAAATTTTTTTTTAAGTTTTCTTCTGCACATGCCCAGAAGCTGAGCTTCCGGCACTGCGCATGCGCTGCCTTCCTACCCCACAGTGAATCCAAGCAGGGGAGGATGGCTGAGGGAGCGTGTGAGACGCTGAAAGAACAGGCGGCAGGAACTATCTCCATTCCCCTCCCTTCAGCAGTCCGAGAAACCACGAACGCGCGGTGATGATCCTAGGCATTTTTGCACGTTCGAGGCTTCTCAAGCTGCTGAGGGGAGGGGGAATGGGCGGCAAGACCTATCTCAGTTCCCCTCCCTTCAGCAGTCCGAGAAGCCACGCCCACCCGGTCACATGGCTGGCAAGCCACACCCACAAAATAAGCCACACCCACAGAGTGGTAGTAAAAAAATTAGGAACCCGCCCCTGGAATGAGGAGATAATCGTTGAGCACGTTTGGATGGCATTAGTTCTGAGGAAGGCTGACCTAAGAAAGAATGCTATAAAGTTGGGGAAAAGAAAATTGTAGTGCAGGATAAAGAGCAAATGTTTAAAGGATATATTAGAGAGCTTAAATGCAAATATCCTGAATGTTTGCTACTGCTGATTCATTCCGGTTTCTTTCATTTGTCCTTTTGATTGTCCCCGATTCTCTTCCTTGAACTCCATGTGTTACTACCTAAAATGCCACCAGATAAGTGCAAAGTCTAGCCTGAACTTAGGCAGCAAGTACAGTGTGGCAGTCTTACATTCCTGACTGCTGAGTGAACAGCACATCAAAATATAGTCAAGTCCTTGCAACCAAACAATTCCTTTTTATGAGTTTCACACCCAAATTGCCCACGGAAAATTTGTTATGATGATGTAGGCCTAGATGTAAGACATTCGATTTAGAACAATTTTTATCAGGCTCTACTACCGATCAAATCCTTTGCAGGTATCAAATTCATGATGGCATAATAGGGACTTTCAGAGCAGGAAAAGAATCCTTCAATGCAGAAAGTTGCAAGTTGAATCTCAGCCGTCTTCAACTAAAGGATCTCAAAGGGCAGGAAGTTTTCAGTGTCAGACCCTGCAGAAGCCATGCCAATAGGTAATGTTGGGCCAGATGCTAGGTTTCCTTAACTCAACCATGACAATGATTTGATTGGATTAGTCCTGCTTGTTATCTTTAAAGAAAGCAAATGGTTAGGACAGACTCACTGGATTCAACACTCAGCTCTTGCAAAAACCATGATTAAACTTAAAGAACTGTGCATACACAATTGCTATAAAAGCTGTATACAATAGAAACAGCATGTTACCCTAAATAAGTATTATTTGCTTATTTATTTATTTATTTATTATTTGTTTGTTTATTTATTTATTTATTTAATTGTATTAAACTTATATGCCACCCATCCATGGTGGCGCAGTGGTTAGAATGCAGTATTGCAGCTCTGCCAATTACCAGCAGTTTGATCCTGACTGGCTCATGGTTGACTCAGCCTTCCATCCTTCCGAGGTTGGTAAAATGAGGACCCAGATTGTTGGGGGCAATATGTTGGCTCGGTAACTTGCTTAGAGAGGGCTGTAAAGCACTGTGAAGCAATATAAACTGTACGTCTAAGTGCTATTGCTATCTTACAGTTTGAGGCAACTCTGGATAGCTTATGTGACCTCAAAAAATTTGATCTTGAGACCCTTGGAAAGAAAACAAAGCAAAGCCTAGCAAAACATGACATTTTAAATGAAACAGAGAATGGCAAGTTTACCTAATTAATAAATTAATTACTAGCCTTAAGCCAGAGTAAACTAGATTCTATTTCCTGCTGAGGTATACTGCTCATGTTGGGTTAGCCATGACATCATAGTCTAGGCAACTACACAGAGCTAGAATGATGCCAGAATGCCATGTACTGCAAGTTAAATCCTCAAGGAAAAAATAGGAACCAGCATTATAATGAAACACCAACCCGTATTTTGCAAAGATGCAATTGTATCTTGCATGCCTTTCATACATTGACAACATATAACAATTTCTAACAGTGCTATTGAAAGTTGGATTAGGTCTTCCTCTATGTACAGTGCTAATAAGGATTAATAGGTTGGTGGATAATATTTTTCACAGACAGGCTCATATTTCAAGGGAAGAAGTCTATGCCTTTGTGAAATTAACACCAGTGCCAAACACACTCAACCACACCATCCTTGACTGCTCTTAAGCATTTTGTTGTCCTTGCCAGCTACTCTTTAACTCACATGTGTACCTCCTTGTAGCTATTATGAGAAACCAAAAAAGGTGCAGCTTTTATAAGAAGTCACTAATAGGTGCACCATATGTGCCCCCATGACTCCAAAATACCTATTTAGCTGAAGACTCAAGGAGCAGTATATTCCTAAATACTGGTGATACTTTTCCATACTCTTGAATACAAACTTGTAAAGGCCACATTCGTCATCTATCAGCACCTCAGAAGTGTGCCTTCTCTGTAGTAGAAAAACGTTGTTCCTCCCCTCAAGATCTAGATACAGTGGTTCCCACTCTATTGATGTTTAAAAGAGCCATGAAGACTTAGATCTCTACCCAAGCCTTCGGTGAGGGAGAGTGAGGCCCCCTCAATTCATCATGCTTGCCATCTTTTATTTATTTATTTTTATTTTTATTTTATTGTAATTTTTCTGTTTATTGTTTTCAGCCACCCGGAGTCATTGGGAGTTGGGTGCAGGGGTAAAATTCAAAAAATTCCATTACCTGTTCTGTGGGCGTGGCTTGGTAGGCGTGGCAGGGGAAGGATACTGCAAAATCTCCATTCCCATCCCACTCTGGGGCCAGCCAGAGTTGGTATTTGCCGGTTCTCCGAACTACTCAACATTTCCACTACCGGTTCTCCAGAACCTGTCAGAACCTGCTGAATTTCACTCCTGGTTGGGTGGCATACAAATTTAATTCTTCTTCTTCCTCCTCCTCTTCTTCTTCTTCTTCTTCTTCTTCTTCTTCTTCTTCTTCTTCTTCTTCTTCTTCTTCTTCTTCTTCTTCTTCTCCTCCTCCTCCTCCTCCTCCTCCTCCTCCTCCTCCTCCTCCTCCTCCTCCTTCACCACCAGCACCAGCACCAGCACCACCACCACCACCATCATCATCATCATCATCATCATCATCATCATCATCATCATCATCATCATCATCATATCTGGAGTCTTAGGTTATGCACCTCTATTCTAAACTGGGATAAGGCTATTTCTACTGTTAGCTCAACTTGAAACATACAATTAATATAGAAATTAATATAGACACATATAATTAATATAGAAGTTAAATCTTAATTCTGCCTTCTCCAATCTCGGACTCTCCAAATGCTTTGATATTAATAACTTCAAAAGTTCTGGGAGCAGAAATCCAATATATCTAGAGGTTGAGTAAGGCTGCACTAATTTATTTAGCTTTTATTCCAAAAACTATGATTTACTGTGTACATGTGAATTGAATTAAAAGGTCCTGGAAATGAATAGAGCACTTAGAACTCCCTTTGTTTTAGTTGTGGACTAAGTCTAAAAAATGGGCAGTAGCTATGGAAAAACAAATATAATTTGTTTCTTCTTGTGATTGTCACTCAATGGAGTGGAGAAACAGCTCCATTGACAGATTAGGTTGTCAAACCTATAACAGAATAATTAGTAGTGAAAGGGCATGAAAGTGTGAGATGATGTTTTAAACCTCTACAGTGAGACTGAAAGTGAGCAGAGTTAGCAGAGACAGCGAGAAAATTATTGTAGGGTAATCGGCTGAATTAAAACTCTTCATACGGAAGCTATTCAGAAGAGCTGTTGCCAGCCCGTGATACCAGCTTTTCATAATCAATTCCATCCAACTTCCAGTGTGTTCATCAGTGAAACTACTCTGAGTTTCGATGGCTGGTCTCTTATGAATACCGGTAGTCAGTGAGAAACCTGGATGACAGAAATAGAGAAGAGCTGTGGGGTGTATTCAGACTGATTCAGGTCTTGGGACTGAGTTAGTCATGGCTCAGAGGGCATCCGTTCCAAATAGGGTGAAGTATCGGACAATAGAGAGTTGGGTATGGGCTCATTAAAAGAATGAGTACATTTTTTTCCTCTGGGTGTGCAGTGCTTGTGTTGTAATTAGAACCATTAAGCTGAGTGAAAAGAACCGAATGACTTTACTGATCAGAATGGGAAACCACTAGGGCCATCATGCTGCCTCAGGCAAAGGAGTGAATGGTGCCCCTCCCATAGCTCATGACAAATTGTATCCAGGAGAGGTCAACTTTTTCTGGTATCTAGTCATGCAGTTGTGGTTCCTTACAGCTTCAGCTTTTGGCATGTCAAAGGTACTGTCAGGACCAATACTTAAATAACAGGGAAGGGAGTAGGTTCCCACAATTTTGCATTTTTTGCTTTCAGGGCTCTCCAAACTCGGCAACTTTAAGACTTGTGGACTTCAACTCCCAAACAGCCAGCCATGCTGTTTGAGGAATACTCAGCCATGCTGGCTGAGGAATTCTGGGAGCTGAAGTGAACAAGTCTTAAAGCTGCCAAGTTTGGAGACCCATCCTATAGTCTTGACATGCTGAACAAAATTATGGAAGGGTTTCTTCCAATGGATTCTGAATGAAAGGGTCCTTTGGAAAGTGATGGGCAAAAGATCGCCTGTGCAACCTCGCTTGCTTGTTAAGAAGCAGATGTTGTGACTCTTACTGAAGAAATAGCACAGGAGTAATAGCTCAGCATTTGATATGCCACGCTGCTAAAAGCAATGGACCATCCCTAGAAAAAAACCTGTCTAATTGCATAGGTTAGAAGAAGATCAGGGACACCGTGGCTCAGTGATTAAGATGCTGAGCTTGTTGATCAGAAAGTCGGCAGTTCAGCGGTTCGAATCCCTAGCATCACGTAACAGAGTGAGCTTCCGTTACTTGTCCCAGCTTCTGCCAACCTAGCAGTTCGAAAGCACGTAAAAAAATGCAAGTAGAAAAATAGGGACCACTTTGGTGGGAAGGTAACAGCGCTCCGTGCGCCTTTGGCCACATGACCACGAAGACGTCTTCAGACAGTGCTGGCTCTTCGGCTTAGAAACGGAGATGAGCACCGCTGCTAGATCTGGAAATGACTAGCATGGGGCAACCTTTACCTTTACCTAGGAGAAGATCTTTAATTATCTCATCAGGTTCTTGATCCAAAAATTGACCAAAGTTGGAAAAACTGAAGACCATGCATGACCAACATGTAAGCTCCAACAGAGTAAATATAAAAAAGTATTTCCTGAGCAAATATAAACAACGACACTGGTGGAATTGTCTGTTTTGCTTTGCACATGATTCCCCCCCCCCATTTTAAAGAACCTTCTTGAAAATTCATTTTGCCTTGATTGGCCTTAAAAGAAATGCGAAGAGCCTTTGTTCTTTTATTAAGGGTTGGCAGCACCTAGCTGACCTTGGCTGATTTATGAAAGCTAAGCATGGTGAGACCTGCTTAACACTTCAGTGGGTGAACACCAGGAAATACCAGGCTGGTAGACTATACTGAGAAGTCAAAACAAAAACATCCTAGAAATCATTGGCAAACCACTTCCATACTGTTGTAAAACAAAAAGACGAGAGCCCGGGTGGATGTTTTTTTTGTGAAGTCACCAAGAATAACAAGAAAATATTACTTTACCGTTTGCAGGCTATATCTGGGCATTTATTCACAAGCAAAGTGAATGGGGGATGCCAGATTTACTTAGCAATCATGCAATTCACTTAAAAACTGCAGTGATTTGCTTAATAACCATGGTTTTAAAAAATCAGGCATGAATTGTGGTCATAAATGTATTATAGGTTTATTAAAACCCTCCTTTATCCTTTTCTCCACAATTCATCGCTCAGACTCACTTGATAGTAACATTACAGACTGTTCCCCTTTGAGATACTGGAAGTTGCGGGCAATACTAATAAATTAAAATCATTGCACAGTAATTATGTCAACCCTAAACAACACTGTAACAGAACAAGAGTATGGAAAGTTCAGGGCATGGATAAGGAGGAAGACGCTATTGGCATGAACAGAGTTGGTGATATAGTCCAGGATCAAATATCTTCTTGGTTTAATGCTTGGAGTTGGTCCTAGTGCTATCCTTAACCAATCAGCAACATAAAAATAGGAGTGTCTTATTTCTTGGAATCAGCTCCAGCTTCTTAGTAGCCAATGGTTATTCTAAATAATACGCTCACACTTTTGAGTTGGAAATGATTACCTGGAGAAATGCATGGCCACTTGAGATCTTTAGTCATAGATCTCTTTGGAACTGGCAGTACTAAGACAAGTAACACAATGTACCCCTGTTCCTTTGCAGCAACTGTTTTGTTTCCTTCCCCCCACCCCTAAAAAGAACACTGTTATCTCTCTTTCTCACACATACCTCCTATGAATTTTGTCTGACCTTTTCCTTGGATAAAGTAGAAAGATCTGAATGCCTTTAATTAGAAAATGTGGTGCTCAGATAATAGATGGAGAAGAAATATGTGGCTAGTAATCAAATTAAATAGCTCCTGCAATAATTAACATAGATACTATTTGAAACAATGCAAAAGATATTTTGTGAGAGAAACCAATTAATCCAGATGATTCTTCCTTATTATTAATAGGATTATCTGAGACATGGAATCAATGGCTATCTAGCATCATTTTCACTATAAAGCAGCTCCTTACACTTATGTGTTTCTTTTTGTTTATGTTCCACCCTATTTGCACTTAGTTGATTAGTTCACATTAACTGGTTGATAAGCAATCACTTAAGTTAGCTCCCTCTAGATTTCTGGGCTGCGGTTTTTATCATTCTAGCTAGAATAGTGTCTTGAGACTGCAAGAATTACAGTCAAAGACGTAATAGCTGTTTTGAGTCTCAAGTCAACTGTTATAATAATAGATTGAGAGGGCAAACAGCATCTATGCCATTTCATTTAAAGGATTTCAGTGAAGGGCCTTGTGGAAAGCTCCCCACTCCTAGAGAATGAAATATTTTGGGGAATATTAAGAGGCTGAATATTATATTTCCCCAAAGGAGAAATGGAGAAACATGCTCTTAAAGGCAGAAAGCAGCCCCAATGTCCTGCATAGTAAAACAGCCCCCAGCAGATGCCTGAAGTCTTGAGAGATGGATATTTTGAAAAATCCAGGCCAGCCTATTCATAAACAAAACACTTTCAGCCACAGCTCCCCCAGGCTGGGATTAAAATTTATATCCCCCACACAAATTCTAAGGACAGGATTTGACCTTTTAAGATATCATAGGATTGCCCCATCACCATTAGAATAGCAAAAGACACCAGGCTCACTACATTGCACAACCCCTGCAGCATTTCTGAAACTGTATAAAAACCCATGCACTCATCAAGCTAATTTGTCAGCTGTCCCAGAACCACATGCTGGTTCTGCTCATCAATAAACTGAATCCTTTTTTTCCCAATCAGCCTCCATTTTATTTCCAGCATCTTTCTCCCGGCTTGGAACTGAACCAGATGTATTTTTCTTCCTACAGCCTTGACCAGGATGTCCTCAGTTGCAATGTACAGATGATGTGTGAATGGAAGGAATAAGGAGGGATTGTAGATGACTGTCATACATTCACAAAAAAGTGTGGATTAAAAAGAGTCCTGCTGCAGTTAATTCTATATATGTACAATTGGATAAATGGAAAGATTTTTTTTAAGACAAGGAGGTCAATGCCATGAATACCCTAGTTCTACCTTGCTCTCTCCTCTTTGCACCTTCCTAGGTTTTAATCTCACCTGATTCACAGGAATGTGATGAAATTTTTTTTAGACAATGCAGCAATATACTATCCTGAATTCCCTGCAATACAGGGCACAGTATAAATGTGCCTCAATTTATTAAGGGGCACCCTTGTATGAAAGTCTTGTGGGCTTAATAAGGGACGGGGAAAGATAGAAATGCCAATGGAGTTATATTCAATTGATGAAACCTCCCAAAGGTGGGAATAAATATTATCTATAAAAAAGAGGCTGGCACTTCAAATGAAGTTTTGACTTTTTTTTTATAAACACACACACACACACACAGACACTACCTTCAACCCATCAGAATAAATGTTAGGTATTTAAGACAGGGAAAGGGCGTGGTAGGCTGCTAAGATTGCTGTTGCTGCTGTCTCATTCAGATAAAGTTCTCTTGTGCAGGAACACCAGCATTAGTGAATTGTTGTTAACACACACATTTGGGCATAAGTGCACTCACTGATAGGGAAATGATTTTTTACTACCCTTTCCTATTGCCTATTACCATTGTATTTGCCAAATTGTGGCTGTCCGAGGCAGTTGCTAAATGAGGACTACTTGCATTATAAGGCATAATTTTGAAAGAATCGTATTCTTACTTCTATAACTGGATAGAGGATACCTTATTAATATGTAGATCAGTGGTGGGTTGCTTACTTACTGGTGCCGGTGCGCTGCACGCGCATCTCCAGGTTTCGGGGGCGCGCGCACTCGCTACATGCGCGCGCCCCCTTGCGTGATTTTGCTTCTGCGCATGCGTGGAAGCAAAATCTCACCGAAATCTCGTGAGGGGATGCGTGCACACGCGAGATTTTGCTTCCGCACATGCGCAGAAGCAAAATCGCCAAAAAATTCACCGAAAAAGATGGCGACGTGTGCTATGGACCGGCAGAGAGGGCTTCGGAGCAGTCGTGTGCAAATTGCACAATCGGCCGCTCCCTACCGGAGCTTTCCACTGGACAGCTCTGGCAGGAACCCATCTGTGATGTAGATGACATCTTATTTAAATGTAAATAGGGTCCATTCACACTTGAGAGTTTTGCTGATTTTTTTTAAAACCCTTTTTGCCATTTCAATACAGGTAGTCATTCAGTTACGACCACAATTGAGCCCCAAATTTATGTTGCTAAGTGAAACATTTGTTAAGTGAGTTTGCCACATTTTACGACCTTTTTTTGCCACAGTTGTTAAGTGAATCACTGCATTTATTAAGTTAGTTTTATTTTATTGATTTAGCGTATGGCAAATACATGGACTTATAGTGGTTCAAATGTTAATGTCCAGTCCACCCAGCCATTCAAGGGCAGGGTGGTCTATATTGAAAAAGTTAGTTAAGTTAGTAATGTGGCTGTTAAGTAAATCTGGCTTCCCCATTGACTTTGCTTGTCAGAAGGTCGCAAAATGAATTACATGGCCCCGGGAATACTGCAACCGTCATAAATATGAATCAGTTGCCAACCATCTGAATTTGGATCATATGACCGTGGGGATGGCCGCAACGGTCGTAAGTGTGAAAAACGGTCATAAGTCACTTTTTACAGCGCCGTTGTAACTTTGAATGGTCACTAAATGAACTGTTGTAAGTTGAGGACTACCTGTAGCTAGCTGATTTAATGGAAAAAACACCCCTCAGTTTCAATGGCCTTATTTATTTATTTATCCCATTGACCTTATGCCACAATTCAAAGCAATTCTTAATAGCATAAAGTGTTAATAGGTATCAGACCAGGGGTTGAACCCAGATGGTGCACAGTGTCCTTCTAGTTAATGGAATTCTGCTTGGCTCAAACAATGGACGTTAAGAACAGAAAGCATTTGGTGGGGACACGGCAGCATTTTTGCCAAAGTTATTCTTATCGTTACACCCATTAACCGCATCTATGGCATTAGCCCTAAGAATGCATTAACATTTCTCTTGGGGACCGCTAGATGTTGAGAATGCAGGCAGATTCTTAGAAAGTATCCCGTATTCGTTTAGATGAGAGAAACTCACTTTAGGAGCCAGGCCAATTTCATTACCCAAAGCAAGGGCGGAAAACAAAACTGTGAATGGCTATCCATTTCACAAACTCATTTGGAGCTTCCCAGGAGGATAAGACCGGCTGCACTTGGACACAAACATCATGTTAAACGGGATGAACCAGCCGCCTGATCTAGGACGGGTAATTCATCTGTTTATACAACTTGTTTGCAAACCCGCTCCTTGTTTCTCGTGTTTGACATTTTTCTTCCTGACTTTGGAGGGGGGGGGGAGGGAGGAAAGGAGGGAAGGAAGAAATAATTATAGTGCACAAAGAACACTCCAAACTGCCCAGCCCTGAATAGTCTCCTTTAGTTAATCTATCACCCTTTCATCTGTCAGTCTCTTGGCTTTAATGAACCAAAGAATTACATTGTATAAGGAACAGAAGAAGACATGGGCTGCGGAGTTCTTTTAGCAGAACTAATGCTGCCATCTTTGCAGATTTCTTGAACCAGGAATACACTGTAAATAGCTAAAAGGTTTTTTAAACCCAAACAAATAAACAGAGGAGACAACTGAAATGTTGAAAGGAGGACTGGTAATTGGGAATCCCTAGGGATGAGTTGCAGAAATATTTGGATCAAATCTAGGTGGATTGGAGCTGCTGTCTGACTTACTTTTGCTTTTCCTAATCAAAAACATGGCTCTTGTCCAACCAGTTAATGGATAATAAATGTATCCTATCCTATCTGGACTTTCAGGACCAGAACTTCGGCTCTTAGGCAAGTTTTTATTGGTTTCCATGTTACATTGCAGCTTATATAGGATGAACTTTATATCTATCCAAAAATCTATCTATACATTTTCTTTGGAGATTTGTTTGAAGTATCTTGTACCCCAAACATCTGATCAAACAAGAAGTAGAACTTGAAATCAGAAGTTGCCATATAATCGTTTATGCTTCCTCTGCTCAGTTTAACACACATTGCTTGAGGTGAAGACAACAGCGAGTTCTAGTTTCACGGATGTAGCCAAATTGGCAACAGGGAAGAGTGGCTAGTGATATCCTGAGAACTATACCTGGCTTGGTGATCTCCCGTTTAGATCAGGGGTGGGTTCTGGTTTTCTTCGCTGCCGGTTCACTCCTTGATGTGCTGTGCGGGCACGTGCGTGTTGCGTGCATGCACAGTGCTAAAAACCCAGCTTCTGCGCATGTGCAGAAGCAAAAAACAAGATGGCAGCACCTATGGCGACGCCGAGAGAGCCGGTTCGGGGGCGTGGCAGGCCTGGGTAGCTGCCAGTTCCAGCGACCCATGATGCCAAGTTGCTATCAGTTCCATAGAACCGGTCCGAACCGGGGGGAACCCACCTCTGGCTTAGATACACATCTTCCTAGAATTGTCTGCCATGTCACTGACCAGAGCATGTTTAGCCTAAAAAGCTAATACAATCCTTGGTTGTATAAACAGAGGCATAGAATCAAAATCATGTGACGTATTAGTACCACTTTATAAAACCTTACTAAGACCACACCTGTTAAAACTTTGGAAAAAGTGCAGAGAAGAGCAAGTAAGATGATTAAAGGCCTAGAGATGAAAACATATGAAAAACAGTTCCAGGAACTGGGTATGGCTTGTCTAGAGAAAAGAAGGACTGAGGGGGGGGGGACAGGGTAGCAGTATTCCAGTATTTGAGAGGTTGCCACAAAGAGGAGAGAGTCAACTTATTTTCCAAAGCCCAAGAGGGCAGGACAAGAAACAATGGATGGAAAGTAAACAAGGAGAGAAACAACCTGGAATTAAGCAGAAACTTCCTAACAGTTAGGACAGTTAACCAGCGGAATAGCTTGCCTTCAGAAGTTGTGGGTGTTTCATCACTGGAGGTTTTTAAGAAGAGCCTGGACAGCCAATTATCTGAAATGGTATAGGGCAGCAGTGGGTTTTGAATTAGTTTGCTACCGGTTCACTCACGCAGCTGTGCGCACGTGATGCTTCTGCACATGTGCAGAAGCATCCTGGGCGGAGCCTCCCGCCACTGCCACTACTGGTTCTAAGAACTGGTCCGAACCAGGAGCAACCCACCACTGGTATAGGGTCTTCTTATTGAGCAGGAAGTTGGACTAGAAGACCTCCAAGGTCTCTTCCAACTCTATTATGATTGATTGAAAGGATACAGAAAATTGCTCTATCATTTTGCCATATTTTAAATGAACACATCAAGTGACAAATGGGAAGTAGTTATCATGCCTTGTTGTGATTATGAATTTTTGAGCACCTATGGTGAGACAGATCAAGAACTCAAGAACCCTAAACTCAGTGATCGAGCTGTGGAGGAATCTGATTCAAAACAGCATTTCCTTGTGCATCTGGGCAGGTCTATGGAGCCTGTCAGGAATGTCTTAAAACAGCCTGAACAGTGTCTCCTATCATGTTTGCCAGGGGCAGGTTGCTCACTTACCTTGCTACTGGTGTGCTGCACGCGCATCACCATATTTCGTGCCTGTGTGCGCACGCTACGCACGCATGCCCCTTTGTGTGATTTTGCTTCCGTGCATGCGCGGAAGCAAAATCGCACCAAAATCTTGTGAGGGGACATGCGCGCGTGCGCGATTTTGGTGATTTTTTTGCTTCTGCGCATGCACAGAAGTGAAATCTTGTTGAAATCTCACATGCGCGTGCATCCCCTCGCAAGATTTTGGCGCTATTTTGCTTCCGCGCATGCGCAGAAGCAAAAAATCACCCAAAAATTGCAAAAAAAGATGGTGACTCCTAGGCACTGGCAACTGACCGCACCGGGTCGGTAGCCTCTTGATGACGTCTGCAGCCCGCCGCTTCTGGTGCAATAGAGTGAACCGCACTGGTAGGAACCGCACCACTGATGTTAGTCCAGGAAAAGATACATATGATTTGAGTGTTTTCTAGCAGAGATGTCCATGCACATTCCATATTTTGGTCTTTGAATCTAGATCTCTCCACAACCCTATTAAATATTGGTACAATAGCCTATTAAAAGTAAAGTCTCAATGCAGTCAACATAATTTTCTATTAAAAGTGCATAGAAAGTGCATCTTTCCCCATTGCTTTAAAGAGAATCCTACTCCACCAATGGCAGTTTTAGCAACCAATCAGATTTTAGGGTTGCCGTTTGGAGGCCTGACCTACAGATTCTAAAAATCAGAAAAACTTGTTGTTTCTTTTCTTCCCCTCAGGACACTTACCTTCTGTTGCCAATAACCTGCTTTCTAGCCCAGGTGCACCTCCAAAATGTATACTGAAACAAAAATATGACGACAAAAATTGTTTGTCTTGCAAGGATAATAACAAGGTTCATAAATCCGTGAAACACTTGAATTTCTACTTCTTTTCAGGCTGGGTTTTTTCCACTTTTTTCTTGACACATATAAAAGTGGTTAACATCAAACGCTCTCCTGCAATATGTTATGTTCTTAATAAATGCTGTTTTGTTGAGTAAACACAGAAAGTCAGTGCTCAGTGAACAAGTAATTTGAATAAAAGTAATTACTTGGAATATGTGTTGAACATGGATTTGCACTGAATTTCTAGATATGATTAAAAGCCAATCTAATGTAAAGCAGAGAAAAAAGCAACCCCAGCATCTCACAGATGGCACTTGGAAGCCTCTAAGTGAGCAGGTTGAACAGAAGAGTCAAATGGATGAAATGAATGCCTTAGATCAGGGGTGTCAAACTCGATTTCATTGAGGGTTGTGTTTGACCTTGGGGGCCGGGGTGGGCGTGGCCAGGTGGGCATGGTCAGCTCAATGTCACTCATGTCAGGGGCATCTGTGGTGGCCCGAGCGCTCTGCCAGCGAAAACGGGCTCCCGAGCTCCGTTTTCAGCTACGACAGACTCCTGCCACCTTCTGCCAGTGAAAACGGAGCTTGGGGAGGCTGTGCGCAGGAGGCCCAAAACGGAGCCTGATAGAGCTGCACATTTTCACTGGCAGAAAATGCGGGCTGGTCCTTTGCTGTTTCTAGGGTGGCCCCACAGATCTAAGCATCCTGCAGGCCGGCTCCGGCTCCAGGGCCTTGAGTTTGACACCCCTGCCTTAGATTCTCAGAGTATTAAGTCCTTTGTAGCAAGCCTGAGAAGCCCATTTGGCAGTGAGCAGGTAAAGTGCTAAAATTTACCCATTTTGTCTCTGAAAACCCTAGTGAAAAAAAGGAACTGAAAAATGTAGCCTCACCTTCTCCGGTCATGTCATAAAATTATGATTTTATCTTGTTTCTTATACTGTAAACTATCATGGATTATATTAGAGTAATATGATGTACTTCTCCTTATTGATGATGATGATCATGTTATCCATTTAGTTGAGTCCTACACTTGGTGATTCTATGGGCCAGGTCTCTCCACATCTTCTGATCTTGCACTATTCCTTTGAGCTTTTCTATGTTGTGGCTGATGTCAGCTTTGATGGTGTCCAGCCATCGTCTTCTTTGATGGCCTGGTTTCCTTTTACCACGAACTCTTCCAATCATAATTGCTTTCTCCATTCGCCTGTATGACATGGCCAAAATGGACATCCTCCTTACCATGTGTATTTTAATACATTGTCTTCTTATTTACTGAAATAAACAGTCAAGCAAGGCCACCCATCAGGATCCAGGAAGTGTGTCTTCTCTATTGTAACTAGAATGAGGTTCTCACAGAGGTGTGGATGACTCCCACCCTCTTGGTTTTCTGAAGGCCCACAAAGATCTACCTGCTTTCCCAGGCCTTGAGCTAGGATCACTAGTGCCCCCAGAGGTGGGTTTCAGCAGGTTCTGACCAGTTCTGGAGAACCGGTAGTGGAGATTTTGAGTAGTTCGGAGAACTGGTAAATACCACCTCTGACTGGCCCTGCCCCCATCTATTATCTGCCTCCTGAGTCCTAGCTGATAGGGAGGAAATGGGGATTTTGCAGTATCCTTTCCCTAGAATGGGGTGGGAATGGAGATTTTACAGTGTCCTTCCTCTGCCATGCCCACCAAGCCACACCCACCAAGCCATGCCATGCCCACCAAGACTCGCCCACAGAACCGGTAGTAAAAAAAATTGAATCCCACTACTGAGTGCCCACTTTGCTAGTTGTGGGTTGCTGTTGGGATATTTGGGATTTTGCCTGGGTTCACCATTTTGCTTTTCTTTCTTTGTGTTATTTTGTTTTTATACTGTTTGGTATATTGTGAGCTACCTCAAGTCATTTGGAGTCAAGTGGCATGAAATAAAACAAATAAATGTCCCCAGAGCAACAGTACCACGATACATGAAATCTAAAAATGTAAGGTGCAACTGAGGGACCATCTTTGATGAAATAAAACAAAACTTCATAAACATTTTGAGACAACTGAACAATAGTCACCATTTTGCCATTTGCCATTTGGCTCTGTGACCTGTGTTCAGGGGCGGGTTGCTTGCTTACCTTGCTGCCAGAGCTATGCGTGTGCATCTCCACGCTTCAGGGCCGCGTGCTCACTACGCGTGTGCCCCCCCTTGCATGATTTTGCTTCTGTGCATGCGTGGAAGCAAAATCGCGCCAAAACCTCACAAGGGGACACGTGCGTGTGCGAGATTTCGGCACAATTTTGCTTCCGCGCATGTGCGGAGGCAAAATCTCACCAAAATCTCACGCACGCACGCATCCCCTCACGAGATTTTGGCGCGATTTTGCTTCCGCACATGCGCAGAAGCAAAATCGCCCAAAGATCACTAAAAAAAATGGCGACGTGCTGGTTGGACCGGCAGAGAGGGCTCCGGAGCGGTTGCGAAATCCGCCACTCCCTACCGGAGCTGTGTACCATGGAGTTCCGGTAGGAACCCACCTCTGCCTGTGTTCTTAGCTAGGAATATAGTTTAATGAGAAAAGAGGAACAGAAATATTTAATCAAGGTAGCATTGGGGCAATTGTCTCCATATATGAGGTAGAAGATGGAGAGGCAGGCCTTACAGTAACAACTGGTTTATGGTATGCTAGGAGGAAAGCTAGTTTATAGTAAATCATGAACAGCCATCAAAGTGTTCCTTGAATCGCTGATAGAATTATGGTCTTTGGTAGTTATGTGGATTCTTTGCATTAATTGTATAAAAATTAAACACTCTCCTGAAACCTATGAGCCATATAATCGGAATGTAACATTACATTTTGTCAAATTGCAGCATTGCTACAGCTATGACATGATCTGTGGTCTAATTGATATGATGACAACATGATAATTCAGACTTGGAAGACTGAATACAAAAATCTGCAACGGAGTGAAGTAAATATATGTACTTCTTTTGAAACAGTTTCAAGAATTCAGACAGAGAGATGGGGATTTTAAAATACTTTGCAAGTCAGAACAAAGCAGGCAATGTTGGGAACTGTTGTATCCAAGAGCAGAATGCCTCTAAACTCTTTGGATACACCATTCCCCAATCTCTCTGCTAGTCAAGCAGTCTGGCGCTGGAATACAACAAAGTTTCTAAAATTGACAAGTATAAAATGTTACCCATGAAAGAGAGATTCTGTCTATCTATGGTTCACTAGCAACTTTTAAAAGAAGTATGAAGGCACGAATCACTTGGCAGAAAAACAAGCCCATGTTACTCAAGATCCAAAAAAAAAAAAAAGCCATCTTTGTGAGAAAAACGTGTGTGGCTTCTGGGAAAAGATATCTTACATTGCAACTCCCCTTAAAAAAAAAAAAGTGCTGCCTTCTGCAAGCAGGATTTCCCCAATGGTTTGGACATACAATTCTAGGAATTTCCAGCCAAAGCTGGGAAAAAAATGGTTTAAATTGTATTCGACATTTTAAAGAACTTCACTAGTTTTCAAAAAAGATACAAAATTAAAAGATAAACAGAAACAGAAAGAAAAATGCTTGGAAGATAATAAAAGTCCAGAAAAGCAAAGAGAAGGAAAAAAGAAGGAAAATGGGAAAAGAATAATTTCCAAGTTTTTTTTGGTAGTTCAATTTTATTTTATTTTTAAAAAGAGATTATTTTTTTTAAAAACAGTTCTGGTATTGGCCAATAAAAAAAGGATGAAGTAGATGTAGAAAATGAACATTTCAGTGAGTTGTTGCCTGTTCCATCATCCCCTGGCCCCCAATTAACCAGGTAAAATATTGAAAACTCTGCATCCTCCAATGGACCTTTAATTGGTTGGAATTTTTAATTGGTTTATGACTGTTAATGAGAAAATTATTGGGCAAAGTATGAACACATCCTTGAGTTGAGATTCTTAGTGATCACATGGACACATCCATGATGTTTGCTTAGCAAAAGAATGGAAGTACCAGTAGGTTTGCCATTGTCTTTTCTCAAGGATTGTTTTTCAATGCTTCACATTGTTCAACTACTTTTTCTTTTTCTTTCTCATTCATTATTGTTTCTTCATTAGTCCTGTTCAGATTAAAAAGCCATTTTGCAGGACTAATTCTTTTACTAACAGAACAATTGTGCATTCCTATGCTTTAAGGCAGTGATGGTGAACCTTTTTTCCCTCGGGTGCCGAAAGCGCATGCACGTGCGCTATCGTACACGCTCGAGTGCCCACACCCATAATTCAATGCCTGGGGAGGGCGAAAATGGCCTCCCCTGCCCCCCCAGAAGCCCTCTGGAGGCCAGAAATAGCCCGTTTGCTGACTTCCGGTGGGCCCAGTAGGCTTCCCTGGAGCCTGGGGAGGGCGAAAACGCCCTCTCCCGCCCCCCTGGAGGCTCTCCGGAAGCTGAAAACGCCCTCCCAGAGCCTCTGCATGAGCCAAAAATCAGCTGGCCAATGTGCACATGCGTGTTGGAGCTAAGCTAGGGCAACGGCTTGTGTGCTGGCAGATATGGCTCCGCGTGCCACCTGTGGCACGCGTGCCATAGGTTCGCCATCACTGCTTTATTCATATAGAGGTGGAAGAAGAACAATTCATTTGATATGCAGCAGTGGATTGCTATTATATGTTACCTGTCAGCATTTGCAGGAGATCTTTTCAGAAGGAGATAAGGAAGAAATGTTTTGTGCAATACAAGCAATCCTTCCAGAAGTATTTTGTTTGTAGCAAGATTTTCCATGGCCTTTTTCTTCCTTCTCTCTTTTTAATTATCACTATAGCTATTAAGTTTGACATTACAGTATGTCATTATTATTCTGATATGCATTTATCTTTTCCTTTTGTTAGTTTGGCATAAAAATATACACATAAGAATTGAAAGTTGACAATATTACTTAGGTTTCCAAATGCATTTTATAAGTCCAGTGAAGGACTCCTAGTTTCTGCATTCTGTCTCTCCTTACAGTTACAGCAGCAGTTTTATGGCCAGTTTTGGGAGAAGATCTGGATAATTCCAGATTAGGCTGACTCAGCTCCCTGAATAAATTAAGATATGGTCTGTCTCCACTGCTCCTCTGCTTTCTCTACTGTTCTATCTTTCAGATAGCATTTCCCACACTTGTGTGTTGTAGGCGATCCAAGAACATACCTCTCTCTCTCACTGCATCCCACTTTCTCTCTTTCCACTACACGGCACTCAATCCTTGAAATGACTGTTGAACAAGATTTAAACAAGATTTGACTTTTCCGCATTTGGAAATTTTCTCATCCCCAAAAGTTGCCATAAGACTTTCCTCCCCATTTCCAGAAGGATGCAGACAATTAGGAGGCCAAATAATCAGTTGTTGACCCAGCATTGTTTTCTGCCCCCCATGTCACAACTCGGCTGTCCTGCAGTAGGATGCTGTCCTTCCACCATGGCTACATGATTTTGTCCAAAGAACAGTAATCTTCCACTAGATTTTAGTGCACCTGAAAATATTTGTATGGAATAGATATGACAAACCTCAGGGTAACTAATGAGAGTAGGAAGAGCAGAAGACCGTCTTGCTAAGTCTTGTTCCATACAAATGGGATGAAATCTTTTCCAAATAATAATTTGAAGGGGTTACATCACTTGTGACAGGAGTTGCCTTGAAAGGAAAAGAAAGAAAGAAAGAAAGAAAGAAAGAAAGAAAGAAAGAAAGAAAGAAAGAAAGAAAGAAAGAAAGAAAGAAAGAAAGAAAAGCTAATAGAAAAACACTTCTCTTGTTGTTTACATTATTTTGTATTCTAAGGCTAAAATGGATATGTAATTTTTTTTTGTTTTGGTTTGACTAAGCTTCCGACACCATTTTTTTTATTCCATTCAAAATAGAGTGGGGAAGGGGAAAAAAAGGTTGGTTATTTGGATATGTCCATACACTCTGTTAATGATTAGCACTGATTTGTTATGGATGTAAACACCCCAAATGCTGTCGTACATTTGGAATACATCCTTCTACATCAAAAAGCATTGAAAAGCCTGCCCTTTAGCCAATGTTTTGTTTCCTAATAAAGGTCATCTAAGCCAACCTTAACTCAGTTTACACAATTACTTGGGTTATGTTACAAATCTTCACAATGGGAAATACTGCATTTGTTGTCAGGACAATTGATCTTAGATGTTATGCAACTATATTTATTGGTGCACAAATGCGTCAAGAGGTTTCTTTGCATTAATTCAGCCTTCCATGATATAAAGAGGACGACCTTGGTGAAGAGAGGGAGAATCCATTACTAAGGCAACGAGGAGTTAAGCAAAAATCCAGACAAGGAGGAAGAGGAAGTATATTTAGATTTGCAAGATGCTGTTACTGTAACCAAATTGAATAAAATATGTTTCTTGATCTGGTCTAGAGTTAACACTTTCTGAAGTCATTCTTGCCCTTTCCTGTTGGCCATTCAACTGAATCATATCCAATCAATCATTTTTTCTCTTCCTTCTCCTTGATTCTAACTTGCTATGTGTCCACACAGTTAAATAAGTTAGCATTGTGATTTCTCAGGACCAGCAAACATGTTTGTACAAGTTGACCAACTTCTACTCAAATGCCAGTCATAATAGATAGATAGATAGATAGATAGATAGATAGATAGATAGATAGATAGATAGATAGATAGATAGATAGATAAACAAACAAATACATTTATCATGCTAGTAAAAAAGTTAAACCGGATAGCTTAACCCATGACCTGTCTAGTATAGCATATGAACAAGGATTCCCCAGTTTTCTCTCTCATAGTGAGGTACAATAATGAACCTTGCTTTTGACCACTTATTTAGGATGTACAGTATTTATTACAAGCGTATTGTATATTTCAGGATAAAATGAATACAAAATCTACTAAAAGCAGCTTACAAGCAATGTTAAATTAAATTATAATGTCTATTTAAAAATTACACATTTCTGAATTCCTTTCCACAGACCAACTGGTGATAACACTACAGGTTGCTACATTCACTAAAATGCAGCGAGTATGGACTAATCCTTAATTCTAGGAACAAAATTAATTTTAGAAACAGATCTATGGCTTCTGCATTCATGCTTCAGATTGTTCTCCTTTCTAAAAAAAGAAAAAAGAGTGGGCTATCATGATTGGAAAATAGATTAAGCACATTAGTCTACATCAGCGAGAGTGTACCTCTGACATACCGTATTTTTCGGAGTATAAGACGCACCGGAGTATAAGACGCACCTTAGTTTTGGGGGAGGAAAATAGGGGAAAACAATCTGCCTACCAGGTATTCATCTGGCTAGCATCCTTAGTCTGGTCAGCTTCAGCACATTATTTTATCCCCTGGTTAGGACTTAAAAAAACCTTCTTCTGAGAGAGTAACAATGAAAGAGCATGCAAGCCAGTAAGAGCTGGGAAGATCATTAGCACCTAGTTAGGGCTAGAAAAAAACTTATTCAGAGCAAGTAGAGCAATGAAAAAACCCTGCAAAGACTTAGGGCTGGAAAAACATTCTTCTGAGAGAGTAACAATGAAAGAGCCTGCAAGCCGGTAAGAGCTGGGAAGATAGTTAGCACCTGGTTAGGGCTAGGAAAAAACTTATTCGGAGCAGCTTCAGCACATTATTTTATCTCCTGGTTAGGACTTAAAAAAACCTTCTTCTGAGAGAATAACAATGAAAGAGCCTGCAAGCCGGTAAGAGCTGGGAAGATAGTTAGCATCTGGTTAGGGCTAAAAAAAAAAACTTATTCGGAGCAGCTTCAGCAGATTATTTTATCTCCTGGTTAGGATTTAAAAAAACCTTCTTCTGAGAGAATAACAATGAATTAGCCTGCAAGCCGGTAAGAGCTGGGAAGATAGTAAGCACCTGGTTAGGGCTAGAAAAAAACTTACTCTGAGCAAGTAGAGAAATGAAAAAAAAACCTGCAAAGACTTAGGGCTGGAAAAACATTCTTTGGAGAGAGTAACAATGAAAAAGCCTGCAAGGTAAGAGCTGGGAAGATCTGTTAGCACCTAGTTAGGGCTGGGAAAAAAGCTGCATTCGAAGTATAAGACGCACCCAAATTTTCAGCCACTTTTAGGGAGGAAAAAGGTGCGTCTTATACTCCAAAAAATACGGTATGTGTCAAAGGTGACACACCACAACATTTTGAGTGACATGCCAACATTCACCAATACCTGACAACTATTCTTGAAATCACATCCCATTTCTCACAAGAGGGTATGTTCTCATGCAACTTCTGGAGCCTTTGAATATCACCCAGGAACAGGTCACATCCCAAAGGTTCTTTTTCAAAAGGCAACTAGACTTTGTTTTTCCTTGAAAATGTTTTTCTTCTCATCCAAGAAGCTTCTTCAGTTCAGTCAGAACTGAATTTAATTTAATTTAATTTAATTTATTGTTCTTATAAGCCTCCCAATCCCGTAGGACTCAGGGCGGCGTACAACAGAAGGAAGAACAATCAATAAAAATACAATAATACAATATAATACAGTAAAACAATTTTAAAAATTACAAAAGTTAAAACCAGTCATCCATGGGGGCATTAAGGTCTATTTCACCCCGCCTGCAGGAAGAGCCATGTCTTGATGGCTTTCCGGAAGGCCAGCAAGGTGGGAATAGTTCGGATCTCTGGGGGTAGTTGGTTCCAGAGAGCCGGAGCCCCCACAGAGAAGGCTCTCCCCCTTGGTCCTGCCAACCGACATTGTTTGGTTGACGGGACCTGGAGGAGACCGACTCTGTGGGACCTAACTAGTCGTAGGGATGTATGTATGAGGTAGGATGTGGTCCCGGAGATAACCTGGTCCTAAGCCATGTAGGGCTTTAAAGATGATAATCAACACCTTGAATTGAACCCGGAGACCAATGGGCAACCAATGCAGCTGGCGGAGTATGGGTGTTACGTGGGTGTATCTGGAGACGCCCACCATAGCTCGCGCAGCTGCATATTACACCAGTTGCAATCTCCGGGTACTTTTCAAGGGTAGCCCCATGTAGAGCACGTTACAGTAGTCCAAACGAGAGGTGACAAGGGCATGAGTGACCGTGAGTAAAGCCTCCTTCTCCAAATATGGTTGCAATTGGTGCACCAGGCGAACCTGTGCAAAGGCGCCCCTAGCCACAGCCGTCAGATGTTGGTCTAATTTCAATGAAGAAGCTTCTTGGATGAGAAGCGAAACGTCTTCAAGGAAAACCAAAGTCCAGCTGCCTTTTGAAAAAGCACCTTTGGGATAACCATGATCTTGATGACTGAGAATCTCCATATATATGCTTTTATGCAATTTTGGAGGTTGCAGAGGCTGAAGCATTCTCTGAAATAGCTTCAGGAATGAAGGCCTTGTTGTGTTGAGTAGTCATCTGGGCTTGTCAACCCAAAGAGAACAATATCTGAAGGTAAGTGACACATGGCAGATTCTGGGGGGCCACAGGGGCACAGAGGACTTTTTCCTCCTGTTTGATTAATATGCTGTAGGAAACCATTCTGAATAATGAAACAGTTTTAATAACGAGTCTGGTTTTTTCACCATTGATTTCACATGTGTCAACTTTGTTTCACTCATATTTCATTTTTGTAATTATTTGTTAATTCTTGATATAACACATAGCACCACACGTGATTGAACTGTACTTTTTAAAAAACATAAACGTATATGTACAGAATTGTGTCTCTTTTGTTTGGGATGTGGGGTGGGTGGAGGGAATGTCATGAAATGCCAGCAGAGTCAAAGTAGATATTTTCTGAACTTTTGACTCCTCAAGCCCAAAAGGGTTACCATTTCTGGCCTACAGGATTCAAAAACTGACCCAGAAGAGCTTTGGGTGTGGCTGTTTGTGATGCTAAAAATATAAAAGGACTTTAAAGGAAATAAGCAGCCTATTACTCAGACTCCAACATATCGTAAAACAATCAGGTATCACAATACTTACCTAGAAGAATACATTTTACAGAAGAATGGTCAAGGGAAACCAACAGTGTACATCTGACAATTCCAAAATTTAGCAACAGAAGGATGAGATGCAACAATGTAGAATTGCATCTTTTATTGATTGGAGGTACTGTATATCTTATTAATAATTAGCAGTTAAACTGTTCTGCAAATACAGTAACCCTGCTTTTATTACAGTCAGCCAGAGTTTCAGCAGGTTCTGACCAGATCTGGAGAACTGGTAGTGGAAATTTTGAGTAGTTCGGAGAACTGGTAAATACCACCTCTGACTGGCCCTGCCCTCATCTATTATCTGCCTCCTGAGTCCCAGTTGATCAGGAGGAAATGGGGATTTTGCAGTAACCTTCCCTTGGAGTGGGGAGGGATTGGAGATTTTGCAGTATCCTTCCCCTGGATTGGGGTGGGAATGGAGATTTTACAGTATCCTTCCCCTGCCATGCCCACCAAGCCACGCCCACAGAACCGGCAGAAACCCATCACTGCAGTCAGCCCAATATGATGGAAGCCATCTTGTTTCCCCCCCAGAAAAAATATCTAATCTTCTTATTCAATTTAATCTTCAAAGAAGATTAAAATACAAAGACCAAAATATTTAAAAAAACAAAAACACACACAACAAAAAAGACATTAACAAAAAAAAGTGTCTTTAAAAAAATCCAACACATATATGCCTAACATCCTCCCTACTTGAATGCTGATTAGGATAATATAGCAATGTGGGTTTCCCACCCCTTGAGAAACAGGCCAAAATAATTTCAAACAGTTAAATTACGAAATCTACTTACAAATTGTTAGCCTGTCATCTATAAACTATATTAATAACAAAATGGTTAACAGTAAAAACAACAATAATGAACATATTGTGTAAAAGTATAAGAATAATAAAAATTGTAAACAGTAATAAGAGAAAGCCAAGAATGAAATTCCAAAACCTTCTGTTAACAAACTGTTATTGTGATCAACTGGCAGAAAATTTTCCATGGCCGATGGAAGCCGTGCGTGCTGTGGTGGGTGTCTCAAGATACACCCACGTAACACCCATACTCCGCCAGCTGCACTGGTTGCCCATTGGTCTCCGGGTGCAATTCAAGGTGTTGATTATCATCTTTAAAGCCCTTCATGGCTTAGGTCAAGGTTACCTCCGGGACCGCATCCTACCTCATACTTCCCTTCGACCTCTCAGGTCCCACAGAGTGGGTCTCCTCCAGGTCCTGTCAACCAAACAATGCCGGCTGGCGGGGCCTAGGGGGAGGGCCTTCCCTGTGGGGGGCCCTGTTCTCTGGAACCAACTACCCCCAGAGATCCAAATTATCCCCACCTTGCTGGCCTTCCGAAAAGCCATTAAGACATGGCTCTTCCTGCGGGCGGGGTGATTTGAGACAATTTCACATCTTAGGTCTCCCCCACGTATGTATGGTTTTGTATGTTTTTTTAAAATTCTTTTTAAAATTGTTCTTTTTAAAATTGTTTTTAAATTATTATATTGTTTAGTTGTTCTTTAAATGTTGTACGCCGCCCTGAGTCCCCAGGGAGTAGGGCGGCATATAAGAACACTAAAATAAAATAAATAAATAAATAAATAAATAAGCCATCTTGTTATTTACCTGAAACCAGCCTAGTTTTGCTAGCCTATTAAGGCATTCGTTTCCTTTACATGGCTCCACTCAGACTATACATTATTTTCTCCATATTCCATGATGACCTCAGTAAAAAGGTATAACAAATGTTATCAGTGTCTGCTCCATTGTTAAATGCCAGTAACTGAGAATGGGCTGGGAAGGAGAACCTGCCAAAAAGTCTAGGACAGTGGGGAAATTCCTACTTTGGAGTCCATCGACACTTGGAAAACAATGACATTGATCAAATACTCCCTCTGAGGAACGCTGATTCAAATACTTTACATATTTGCTTGGCAAACAGCTGATGCTCTGTGGCAAGTATGTTTTGCTAAGGCAACATCTGAAGAAGCTGATGTTATGTCCTGCCAAATTGCTGAGACACGTGTAGTTATTGTTATTCTGCCTGGCTTTCAATAGTTTCAACGAGAGTAAAAGAATTTCCTTACTTTTGTTGGTTTCCACTCCAGGGGATGCATGAGGTTGCCGCAGATGTCGCACAACCTTTTTACTGATATTATCAGAGTAGTCTGCAACAAAGTCTTTGGAGGAGTTTCCTGTACAGAGCGCAATCCAGCCAGAAGTTTCCCAAACGATGCTAAGAACAAGGGTTGAAATCCGTTGGGTCACTTTGGAATGTCCACTTTCTATCCTGATGGAGAAATGGGAAGAACATTGTACAAAAATGGGGGCTTCTTTGTTCAGATTAGAAATGCAATCTATTTATCCTTAATGCCAATTGGCAGATATGACTGCTCGAAGCACATGTTGCCAGTGTTATTGTATAAGAGGTATAATATTTTTCTGCAAAGAATTAATTCACTGCACAAACCTATGAATAGAATACATTAAGCCATTCCTGGGCAATAGGATAAATACAGATAGTCTTTGCTATGTCCCCTCAGGACGCCGGAGAACTCGATCAACGCTCCTGATTGGCTAAAACGAGAGCTGTTGCTGAGCGGGAGATTCCAGGCTCCCTATTGGCCGCTGCATCTGACAGCCGGCTTGATGGAGTGAGAATTAATCTCACAGAGGTGATGTTTGATCTTTTCCCAGAATTCAGACATTAGAAAAGAAACCGCAGTTTAAAGTTCTAATTAAAATATTTATTTCAGTACAAAAACAATAAAATCTCATTTGTTTACATGTCTGATATAAAATGCGACTTCCCTCATCGGAAGCCAGAAGAAGAAGGGTAGAACGGAGATTCAGGAATGCACACATGCATACAAGAACATATCAATCACGTGCTCAGGAATGAACCATTATATTAGATAGGGATGCAGCTCCCTGCATATACATGTAACAGACAATAAATCACACTGTGACACGGCTATAAAAGAGCTGTCAGAAGCGGCTGAGCCCGACTGCATTACTTGAGCCGTTATTGGTTGTGTTCGCTGTTGCCTTTCCTGTCAGCCTTAATAAAGGCTTGTTGTGGTTCACGTCTCGGCTCACCTCAGTTATTGCTGCCTCGCCTCGGACATAGCAGTCTTTGACTTACAACAGTTCATTTAGTGACCGTTCAAAGTTATAACAGCACTGAAAAAAGACTTATGACCGTTTTCCACACCTACAAGCATTGCAGCATCCCCATGGTCACGTGGTAAAAATTCGGATGCTTGGCAACTGGTTCATATTTATGATGTTGCAGTGTCGCGGGGTCATGTGATCATAATTTTGCGACCTTCTGACAAGCAAACTCAATGGGAAAGCCAGATTCACTTAACAACTGTGTTACTAACAACTGCAGGGATTCACTTGACAACTCTGGCAAGAAAGGTCATAAGATGAGGCAAAATTCCCTTAATGAACATTTCGCTTAGCAGCAGAAATTTTGGGCTCAATTGTGGTCCTAAGTCGAGGACTACCCAGGGGTGGGTTCCTCCTGGTTCGGACCAGATCACCCGAACCGGTAGTGATCTGCTGGTGATGTCACTGTCGGTGCTGTTCCGTGCGTGCCGCCATCTTTTTTTTGGGATTTTTCCCCTTCCACAGCTTGAAAAAGGGCCCTCCCGCCCGCCCGCGGGTGAAATCTGTCCTTTATTTCTTCGCCCAAAGCACAGCTGATGACCTCCTCAGCTGTGTTTCGGGCTAATTCCTGCTTTTGAGCATGCACGGAAGCCAAATCGCACCAGGGGACGCACACGCACGTGTGAACGTCGCGATGCGAACCAGTGGCGAAGCTAAGTAGAATCCACCCCTGGGACTACTTGTATTTCATTTCATTTCTGTAAGACTGAGAAGCAGAGGTTGGAAGAACCTCAATGTCAACCCTGAAGCTGGCCTGGCCAAAGCCATCTTGGAGCTTCAGTGCTGCCACACTAGAGCTGAGGGATAGGGAAGTGGGGATTAGAGATAGCTGGGGTTGTGTAGTCAAAATAAAACACTTTCTCTTGGGAATCAAGGATGTTCTCACACCTGGCTGGAGGAAGGAGGAGTGATGTCACCAGACCAGCGGATGCTGCCTGGATTGTGCCATGTAACTGATTGTTTGGGATTTTGGGGGGGGGATTTTCACTTTAAATAGGTGAAAACCAAGGGACTCTTCAGAGTCGGTTTTCACCAGATATGTGCCAATATAATATTTCCAATAAAGCTATTCTTTGAGGAATCCACCTGCCTCTGAATTTTTGCTTGCAATGGATCTATTACTTGGAACCCTGACACTCAACAATTCAAAGATTCAGGAAAAGCCACTAAGAGTCCTGAGAAAATGTTTATGGTTCATTTCAGAGCACATATCGGTGGAATCAATCTGCTGAACGTACTAGATGTGATTTGTTTTAGAGTTGTACGGATCCAACATTAGTATTTTTTTGTGGAACTTGACAGAGAACAGCAAACTATTCCAGGACCTGCTTTCTAAACAGAGAATAGGTCAGGCTCAATCTTGCCTGCAGAATACACCATCTGACTGTGGTACCAGTTGAAAGGTGTACTGCTTTCCAGTTTTGTTGGATTACATCTTTCAAACCTGTAGCTAGCTGAACCCCAGCATCCAAAATAGGTTCCAGCTGATCCCTGCTGACCTTTTTATTAAGATTATGCAATGACACGACTTTACTGAGCAGTGATTTACTGGGGAATGGCTATTTATTTATTTATTAAATTTATTTGCCGCCCATCTCACTACAATATTGAAGACGTTGTTCAAGATAAGAAGATAATACTCATATCGTGGCCACAATGAGGACTGGCAACTTGGTTGCTGGGTGATAACAGTGGCTAAGCAGAAAAATCACATGACTGTGATTTAAGATTTCACTTACACCTTCCATGCAGTACAATATTAACTCTGCTTGTGATAAGCAAAAATACGTACCGGTTGCAAAGCCTGTGAATGGTAATCACATGATCATGAGACACAGGAGTGGGTTCTACTTACCTTCCCTACCGGTTCGCATCGCATCATATATGTGTTTCAACTGGAATATAGGTTTTTTGTTTTGTTTTGTTTTTTTTTAGCAAAATTCAGCATTCATTTCCCTTTGGGGAATAGTTATTAGAATTGACAGCATCATTAAACTATTTGGCAATGCGCTCTGTTTCCCCCCCCCCCCTTGCAAAATTAATTAGAACTCTACTGGTGCTGGTTTGAAATGGTTGGAATTCTTCCCCAGTTTGTAATTTGGATGGCTGATTTCTTGTCTTGCACCACCATCTTATTATTACTCCTAATTTTAGACAAAGGATCAGTGGTGGGTTCCTATCGGTGCTGTGCGGGATGCCGCACCGGTAGGAGCCCGGCGATGACGTCATTTTTAGGTGCTTTTTCCGGCTTCTCCGCATCCTGAGCTGTCGGAAAAAAGCCCTCCCGCCCGCCCTTGTTTTAATACCGACCTTTATTCTTCCTCTGAAGCACAGCTGAAAAGCTCCTCAGCTGTGTTTCAGCTTGTAATATCGTCCTAAGCATGCGTGGAGGTGAAATCGCCCGATGGAACGCGAGTTCACTTCTGCGCATGCTCGCGATGCGCACCGGTAGTGAAAATAACTGGAACCCTCCGCTGCAAAGGATGCTTCCAAATGGGCATTTGAAGTGTGGTGAAGTGGTTAAGGTGCTGGATTAGGAGCAAGAGACCTATCCTCAGCCAGGAAATCTCACTGCACGACTTTGGACAATCATGTCTCTCAACGCAACATGCTTCACAAGGCGTTTGTTATAGGGAAAAATAGGAGAACTGAATGCAATGTATATACCTGGCTTCCTGAATAAAAGGCAGGATATAAATCGACACATTTTACAAGTCTCTTTCTCCATTTGAACCTTTCCTGTCTTTCTCTATCATTTCTGTCATTTTTTACTCCAAGGGAGTCCCTTCCCATTAAGGAAGAAGTCCTTGGATGCACTTGAACACCAAGAAGATCTGTCTTCAAATCCAGCTTAAAATTTATCTTGGCGTTTTAAGTACTCAACTGTATGTTTCTCCAGTCCTTGAATGGAAAGGAAAGGGTACTGACATAAATTGTGTTGCTCAAATGACTGAGCTCTACCTGACTCAGTGACACTCAGGCATTTTTACTGTCAACTCTGAAGCTGGCCTGACCGAGGCCATCTTGGAGGCTTCAGTGTTGCCACAATGGTGCTGAGGGATAGGGACGGGGTGGAATAGAGATAACTGGGGTTTTGTAGCCAAAACAAAATAGTTTCCCCTGAGAATCAAGGACATTCCCACAAGTGGCTGAAAAGAGGAAAAGTGAAGTTTCCAAGCAACCAGACAGCACCTTGATTGGACCATGTGGCCATTGTTTGGGAAAGGGGGGAAAACCTCAGGAACCTTTATTTAAGTGAATGGTAGAGAGATATAAAATATATAAAATATTTTCATTGTAAGGCTACTTCGAGGAACTGTGGAAAGGCAATGGCTCAGATGCACTAATGCAGATGTATTAGCCATTTATAGCCTATTTATGGGCTATTAACAAAGGAATTTTGGACCAGAATTTCCATTGCTTAGCAATCCGGTCATAAAGCACAATGTCAGGTGAACATGTGTCTTAGTGACAGCAATTCCAGCTGTCCCCATTTGCCATCATTAATCACTGCAGAGTACCTTAGGTCACCTGACTTCTGACTTCCTCCTGGCTTCCCCACTGACTGGCTTGTGGGAAGCCAGCAGGGAAGATCACAACCTGTGATCATGTCACATGGGAACACTATGATAGTCAGAAATGTGGACCAGTTACTGAACGCCTGGATTGTGGTAACATGAGCACTGCGAAAACTGGAACTTTAAGGACTGGTCACAAGTACCACTCATTTAGTGCCCTGGTGGCGCAATGGTTAGAATTCAGTATTGCAGGCAAACTCTGCCCACAGCCTGGAGTTCGATCCTGACGGGCTCAAGGTTGACTCAGCCTTCCATCCTTGTGAGATTGGTAAAATGAAAACCCAGATTATTGGGGGTAATGTGCTGACATTGTAAACCACCCAGAGAGTGCTGTAAAGTCTATATGAGTAGTATATAAGTCTAAGTGCTATTGCTATTGTAGGTACAAACGGTCCTGGAATAAGTAGTTGTTAAATGAGAATTATCTATAATCAATGGAATTTATATATATATATATATATGTTTTCTGAGGTTTTCGCGGGTGTTTGTATGTAGGTCTTTGGTTATTCGGGTTTTCTCCCGCGTAAAATTGGAAGTGTCTTGGCGACGTTTCGACGAAGTCCCATTCATCATCATCAGGCTAGTGTCTTCAGCTTCCTGCTTCTAGGAGCAATGTGAGATTGCAGCTGTTTCTTCCTTTTAACTGCCACTGGGGGTTTGAACTGATAGGGTGGGAGCTTGGCTGTGTTTTGATTGGGTCGAGGTGTGTTCTGATTGGTTGGGGGCTTGCCTGTGCTCTGATTGGATGGGGGGAGCACAGCCAAGCCCCCAACCAATCAGAACACACCTCAACCCAATCAGAACACAGCCAAGCTCCCACCCTATCAGTTCAAACCCCCAGTGGCAGTTAAAAGGAAGAAACAGCTGCAATCTCACATTGCTCCTAGAAGCAGGAAGCTGAAGACACCAGCCTGATGATGACGAATGAGACTTTGTCGAAACGTTGCCAAGTCGCAACACATCTAAGGTCCACATTCAATGTAGAAAAAGATGTTTATTAAAAGAACACTCATGCATTGCTACTAGGACACAATAAGTAAAGTTATTTGAGGCTGCAGGAGGTGATTTTGATTTCAGTGTGTAGCTTTCCTTTGCCTTTATGACTCTGATGGGCCATAGGAGTTTCTGTTCCCATTGGTTGTAATATACCCAATGGGAACAGAAACTCCTATGGCTGGCTGAGGAATACTGGGAATTGAAGTCCGTACGTCTTAAAGTTGCCAAGTTTGGAGATCCCTGTAATAGACTAAGACAGCCATCCCTCTGGAATGTCTAACTGACCATACAGTTTGACAAAACCTTCATGATTCACTTTGTACTACGTCACTGACCTGATCTCACCTAATGGCTCACTGCTCTAGGCTTCCTCTTCCTAAGACCAGCTAGCAGCTGGGAATCTCTTCTTCCTATCCTATGGCAAGGACTCCCTCCTAGTTCATTCCTAACATCCTGAATCATTTCCTCTCACCTTAAGATCCTCATGAGCATCAGCCTGACTCATTCATGCAAGACCCAAGCTAGGAACAATACTTGTACCACATGACTCCTGGCTTTGGGATCCACTTCGTTTGGCCCTGTTTTTCTTGGAAATATGCAAGGAATGCTTTTCATAGGCTGAGGAAGAATGGCTGCTGCTTCTGCTGAACTAACCTCCGGTTTTGGATTGTTTCCTTATCAGCAAACAGGAAAGATGGGACCATACGATTCCATGCATGCTGAGATTTCATTGGTTTAAAAATCAAGTCACAGTAATTTGTATATAGATGAAATCATTATATCGGAATTGTAGTAATTTGAGTAGGGGTTTTTTTTGTCTTTCTTTTTTCCTCTTTATTAAGATTTTGTCTTGATTTTTTTTTAAAAAAATGCCATTTGTAGTTGTAAATAAAACATGAAATATCAGAAAATCTATCAGTTAGCCTATTAATATGGGGATGTCCACAGGAAGGTAGTGAAAAAAAACCCAAGATGGTGACCACAACTATGGGATTCGATCCCTGCTGTCTCTTTACATGTGCGACACGATTGTGTCCACCCTCTTGACATTCCCCACCCCCTTTTCCTGGGGCATCTCTGTGTCTATACCACTAACTTTGAGTTTAGTTCACTTAGGATGCAAATTATTGAGGATGGGTTTGTATCCTGCTCTTCATCCAGGCAGCCAATGTTAAAAATTGTAGTAAAACCAAACAAAAATAACATACTGCAGAAAATAATTTTCTTAATGATTAACAATGCAGGATATATAATCATATATCTTAGCTCATAGAATCCATGTCACCCATGAATCTTATAAACAATTTCAAAATGCTCTCCCTCCCTTTTCCCCCCCTCTTGGCAAAACAGCTGGATCATTTTGGAGCTCATGATGTAAATTCTGTAGAGTAGCTGATTATCTGGAATGTAGTTGCAAGTAGGATTACAGTAGTTTTGCAGTGGTACATTACCTAGGAGTATGTGAATAGGTGTGTGTGTGTGTAGTGCGTATGTGTATACACATGCACACACACACTCACATTATAGTTATCCATATCCAGTAATCCATGTATTATAGGTGTAAACACAAATTTCT
Organism: Diadophis punctatus similis; assembly: GCA_023053685.1. NCBI lineage: Eukaryota > Metazoa > Chordata > Lepidosauria > Squamata > Dipsadidae > Diadophis > Diadophis punctatus. Next base: position 136,703,320 of record JALIGW010000003.1, read on the forward strand.
GAAAATTTACTTTATCGCCTTTGCACATCCTGCAGATAGTCAGCATTGGCTTCAAGCTTTCACTTGGATTTGCTGCCACCTAATGTATGGAATGGATCTTCGACTGTGGCTTTGTTTACTTGTTTTATTAACCATGACTTATTTTTTGCTCTTTGGTTGTTGAGCTGATTATCATGAGGTTTAGCAAGTTTCTCACACATACACCAGCATTTACTTTAGTACTTTTAAAATACTTGCACAAGAAATATTTAATATCTCGGATACAGCCTGTCAATAACATATTGATCTTTGAGAAAATAAGAAGTTATTTGGTCTCCAAAACTGTTTATTAGTTCTCTATGTTGAAACTGATTTGTGATGGAGTGCCTTCTATTTAGAGTTTAGGATTTACATCAAATCTGAAATACTTGCTTTTGAAAATGCTTTTAAAAATCAATTTCAGGGATGCATCATTGAATGTTTCAATATTGAATGTTAAGGAAATAGACAATACATCCTTACACTATTTATTAATTAAATTTATATGCCACCCATGATGTGAAACAGTAATAAAAACAATTAGAATGTTAGAACATTAAAAGTATTTATATAAACAAATATGTAGTCTATAAATCTCTTTATTGAGTTAGTCCATAATTAGTAAGCTAGATAGAAAGGCAGAAGGGAATATGAGTATGATGTATAGTCTCCAAAGCCTCTTTATTTTCAGTAGGAGTGATCTTTCATTCTCCTATTGAATTTCTGAATTTTGTTGGCTGCATCATAATCCTTGCTTTTCTTGTCGATTCTTGCAAACAAATTTGTCCTCGGGGACTTGCAGAAAAAACATACCTACCAATTCCTTTTAGTTCTAGGTTAATTCTTTTGTATGATTCCACTACTTGGTAAGATAACATAGACACACCAAGAAAGTATGAATTGCAAGAGGGTTGAAATGAAATAACTTTTGCGTAGTGATGTTGCTTTGGTTTTCTGTAATAGGAACAGATACACACCCATGCATACCCATTTCTGATGTGACAATGTGCTTTTTCTTTTAAAATTAGTGGGGTGGGATAAGTATGCTATGTTTGCTCAAGAAAGAATTTCTTAAATGCTATTGCCGGAATCTGACAAATGAATCCTTTGCTGAATAATGCGCAAATCCTCATTTTGTCACTCTTTATGCTGCTTAAACCTGATCTATGCTAGACATGTCAAAAACAGCTCATGTGCTACAGGTTGTGGCAAGATGTAATCAATGAAAAGAAGAGTGATAAGATTATCATCTTTGCATTTGACAGAGAAGATCATTTGCCTCTTGTATGTAAGCAGAGAAAGAAGTGTGTAAAAATTAAATTTCACTAATGGAGGCATTCTGATAATATTTTTTAGCTTTGCTTATGAACAATTTTTATTTAACTTTCCGCAATGAAATATTGCTCCGACTTATAAGTAGTAAAATGGAAAAATCAAATATTATATTACTGTTTTGAGTTGGGTTTATTTTGCAATAGTGTATTTTGCTGTTTTCTTCCATGCTTCTATGCAGTGGTGGGTTCCTACCGGTGCGGTCCACTCTACCGCAGCGGTAGCGACCGGCCGATTATGCAATTTGCGCGCGACACCGGTCTGTCATCTTCACCGGTCCGTTGCGTGTCACCATCTTTTTTTCAGAATTTTTGGGCTTTTTTTGCTTCCTGCGCATGCGTGGAAGCAAAATCTTGTGAGGGGACACGCGTGCGTGTGAGATTTCGATGATTTTTTGCACGTGTGTCTCCTCGCAAGATTTTGCTTCCACGCATGCGCGGAAGCAAAATCGCACGAGGGGGCATGCGCACGTAGTGTGTGTGTGCACGCACAAAACGTGAAGATGCGTACGCAGCGCACCGGTAGCAAGGTAAGAGAGCAACCCACAGCTGCTTCTATGATACCTCCTTCCAAGTCCTTTTAATCACAAAGATCAATCCATATAGAATTAGTTACAGTATATATATATTTTCTTTAACCGGCTCTGTACTGTCTTGCATATGGATGGAGTTGGGGCAACTGAATGGACTGAGCGTTTATTGGCTGGATGCCCTTCCTGACACCTATGCAGAGCTAACAGCAGATATTCTCTCTTTGTGCCCAGAGAGAGAAATATCTGCTGCTATCTAGGATCGAATCACTTTCTGATTGTGAGGCAAGAGCTCCACCTCTAGGCCACCACACAGCTTCATATATAAATAATCCACTGATTATTCAGAAATGTTTAGGTGTCCAAAACTCTTTTTCTTAGCTTCCTGAGTAAGTCTATGCGTCTATGATCCTGCTATCTGAATTTCCATTTTACTACCTGTAAATCGGAGTGATAGTTATCTGTGAAAAGTTAAAGGAAAAAAAAGTCAAATAGAATTGATAGCAGTAGAATTGAAACTCTTTTTTCCCCACAGTGAGAATAAATGATAAAACAAATCACCTATTTTCATTTCTTTGGGTGCAGTGATTTATACCATTAATTAGGTACAGGTAATCCTTGTTTAGTGACTACAGTTGGGATAAGCAACTTGGTTGTTTGGCAAAGAGATTGCTCAATGAAATCACATCTATGCATATGATCTTACTTCAGCTTTTCTTTGCTTAACAGACCTGTGAAGGTCACAAATGTGAGGTTGGTTGTAAAGTTACTTTTTCATTACTGTCATAATGGTCTTTAAATGAGGCAGTTGCCAAATAAGGACTACCTATATAGCCCTTCTAACCCTAGTTGAAGACTAGAGCTGTTATAAGCTTCAAAATATATTTACAGACCTGTTGCAGGAAATATGGACAAGGTACTTCTATCATAGTGGTAGAGGTAACGGTTCTCTGTGTTTGTTGGCTATTAAAAATTGAAAGTAGAAAGAAGAATACAATGATTTCTATTTGCAGTGGAATAAACATAGTTTCTGTTGCTTTTAATATGGTAATATAGGTGCCACTGGTCATTATATAACACAATTGAGTGTTATGTCTTAGAGAGACTGTCTAAAATCATTAGTATATTTGTTTCGAGCTAGACCACAAATATCTAGGGAGGTGTTAATAAACATAATATTCGTTGCATGCAACTTCCGAAGTTCAGGAAATGGAAAGTTATATTCCTAGGACAACCTAGTACAAGAAACAAATAGCTGAAGTTCAGAGTGCCCTTGTGGGGAAGCAACAATTCAAACAAATAGTTGGTCTCATTACAAGCCAACATAATACATATGACTTCAGTATTACTGGAAGCTCATGAAATATGTTTTTGATGCATGTTGTGTATTCTGATGCTAATTGTTTAGAAAGAAAACTTGCCCCCAAAAGGAAATTGGGAACATTTCACCATCCTTAACATTTCTGCAAAAACAGGAAGCAAATTCACACCTATGGAATTCACAAGATAAGAGCTGGATTGTAATATGCTTTTGAGAGCAAATGACACTACAAGAACAAATTTAAATTGTCTTTCTAGCCTCTGATCCTGCTGTTGTTTGCTTGGAAGTATTTCCAGTTGAGCCGATGGAGATACCAATGCAAGCCAAAAAGGCAACTTGCCAAATTGGTTTTTAAAATCCAATTATGAATGTGAAATGTATGCTCCAGAAGTAAAATTCATGCCCTTTAATTATTACTACAAATGAATCACTGGGAATGAATAATCATATAGTAAGTGTCTTTTTGGCTATAATATACTTTTCAAATACAAAAAAATCAGATAGAGAAAAGAAGTCTTTAGTGTTTCTTTTAATGACATTTGCGGTGCTCTCTTTTTTGTGATTTATATTCTATGATACTTTCCAAGGAACTTCATGTTCGAAAAACATTTTCTGATTAGAAATTTTTGACACAAATGGATACCTACTGAGAGGTTCTGAAAGAAACGTATAAAGTATCTAATTCATAATACAATTATATTGAATATTCTCTGCATCAGAAGGTAGCATTTCTCAAATAGTGTATTTACTGAAAGGGAGACTAACTTGTTCTCCTACTCCCACAATAATTTCCCTTTAAAAATGAAACTAAAAGCCCTTTTAGATTTGCAAAGAATAAGATAAAATTAAGAAGGTAAGTCTTCTCAGATTTCCTGAAAATAAGATTAAGAAGCCGAATGACTTTTTTCTCCTATTTGAGCTTCATTTTGAAAGCGGGAGCATTATAAATCTTTTTTTTTAATATTTCTAGTAAATTGTCTTTTCTCCTTTTCTTCCCACTTTGGTGCAATCTATTGCAGTTCTATAAAATGAATTATTGCTTTGCATATGATAGTAGAATTTTCAAAACTAACTTAAGGCATGTTTTACACAGTTTGACTATGAGCTTACACCCCACTACAAAAATGGAAGCTCCTCCAGTTGGTGTAATGGGTATTTGCAGGGCACTGAACAAATCTGAAGGAGGCCAAACAGTCAAGATATTCTTTAGCTTTAGAGATTCTTTAGAGAAAGTCGTGGCTTGATGATAACTTTACAGCTCCAACTGCGGAGTATAAAATTGCTCGAAATTTTTGCTCAGCCCCAAAGCACAGCAACTATTCAGAAGCTGCTTTATAATGTTTGAGATCATTGGTTCATCTCATTTAGTTTTGTCTTCTCGAATGGTACTTCTCCAGCCATTCCTGCAGATGTCAGGGATGGAGGCCGAACCTAATGCAAGCGAAGTATCTGCTCTATAACTGAGCTGCAAATCTTCCCTGCAAGGTTTTGGCCATTTCAAATCATATTCTATAGCAGGGGTGTCAAACTCAGGGCCTGCGGGCCGGATCCGGCCCACGGGGTGCTTAGATCTGGCCCACAGGGCCACCCTGGAAACAGCGAAGGATTGGCCCGCAGTGCCTCTGCCTTTGATAACGGAGCTCGGGAGGGCTGCGTAGCCCACTCGAGCTCCGTTTTTGCTGGCATAGTGCTCGGACCCCCACAGGTGCCCCTGACATGAGTGACGTTGAGCTGGCCATGCCCACCCACTTGGCCCCCCGAGGTCAAACACAACCCTGATGCAACCCTCAATGAAATTGAGTTTGACACCCCTGTTCTATGAGAATTAAAGAATTCCTAAAGAGTTAATTAGTGTGGAGAGGAAGGAAGATGACAATGGAGATAATGCAGGTGTGGTTACCTAGACAAAAGCAGTTAAAGCTTTTTTTTAAAGTCCAGAACATCCAAATAACATTCAGAAGTGGCTTAGACAAACACCTCCCTGATTCACTAAAGTATAAGAAATAAGAAATGGGACAGAACAAGCAAACTGCCAAGATTCTTTATTAGAGCCAATCTCAATAAAAGTCGCTTTAGCCTTCCTCTGGAGTTGATTTCATGGTCTGGTCTATCTGCTGGGGCTGACAGATAGGTCTCTCTCCGAATACTTGAAGAGTTTAGTTGGCAGCATGTCTAATCAAGGAGTGTTTATGTATTCACTGTCTCCAGCACTTGAAATCCAGTGCTTCTCAATTACATTCATAAGTATTCATTTCCATCTTGATTGGTTCATCTCAGTAAGACGTTAGAAGGAAAATAGGAATATTCCACAGAAAAGGGAGGAGATTTAATTTAATTTTAATTTAATTAAAAGTTCTTATAGGCCGCCCAATTCCGTAGGACTCAGAGCGGCGTACAAAAGGTGTAAGAACAATACCAATAATACAAGACAATTTAAAAACATGACATAGTGTTAAAAACCATTCATTCATGGGGGACTCTGATCTTCTTCTTCTTCACCCCGCCTGCCGGAAGAGCCATGTTTTCACGGCTTTGCGAAAGGCCAGTAGAGTGGGGATAGTCTGGATCTCTGGTGGGAGTTGGTTCCAGAGAGATGGGGCTCCCACAGAGAAGGCTCTCCCCCGTGGACCCGCCAACCGACATTGTTTGGCTGATGGGACCTGGAGGAGGCCCACTCTGTGGGATCTGACTGGTCGTAGGGAAGTATGTAGATTAACCAGTTAAACCAACTGGTTTTAAACTGAGCTTCTAAACCTGAAATAAACAGGTGAGTGACGAGGGAAAACCAATAAGAATTTGGCAGGGGAATTCAACTGAAGAGGCAAAAAGTGGTGAATGAGTGCTGCTAATGCTCTGCAGTGAGGAGCAGTGCTGCTAATGCTGGAGCAGTGAGGCAACTTCGGGGAGCATATAAGGAAGCCAACTTTCCAGAGAACAAGCTCACTCAACGTGTACAGGGAAAACAAGCAGGAATTTGGACAAGGAAATCAAGTGGGGTGTTTTTTTTTTACTGGAGGGAATGGAGGGACAGACAGATGGAAGAATGTGAAACAAAGGGTAAAACCTGTAAAACAAAAAAGCTTGAAAGCTTCAGAGTAGATTTTAGAGCTTTGTTGCTGATGATGTTTCTAGGTCCCTGGACAAAGAATATCTGCTGCAAGCGTCAGGAACTGAGAAAAAGCATTTAGACTCCTAATTCTTAAAATACCTACTCCTATAAGTATCTTATGACTATCAGTTTGTTGGTTGTATCTTATAATTTATCTCTTTGTTGCTTGTATGTATACTGAGAGCTTATGCACCAGAGACAAATTCCTTGTGTGTGCAACCACATTTGGTCAATAAATTCTATTCTATTCTATTCTATTCTATTCTATTCTATTCTATTCTATTCTATTCTATTCTATTCTATTCTATTCTATTCTATTCTATTCTATTCCATTCCATTCCATTCCATTCCATTCCATTCCATTCCATTCCATTCCATTCTATTCCACCTAGAAGAGGACAAACAATGGATGGTAGCAAGTAGTAGAGACTCTCTAACAGAGGGACCAAAGCAAAAGTTTGTTGGCCAAACAATCTATAAAGGAAAGCATGCCACTTTCCTGGGGCATACTTTATTTATTTTATTTATTTATTTGTCAAACATGTATAGTAGTAATTTGTATAAACATAAGTAAAAAGTAACGATAAAAGAGGACAATTGGACAGTAGGACAGGGACGGTAGGCACGCTGGTGCGCTTATGCACGCCCCTTACAGACCTCTTAGAAACGAGGAGAGGTCAACTGTAGACAGTCTAAGGTTAAAGTTAAAGTTCAGGATGTGAAAGAAGACTCCCAACTATCTTTAGGCCCACTGACAAATATCCCTTCTAATGGTCCACATGAGAAGGAATGTCATGTTCAGAAAATCTTGAACATACTGCAAGCAATGGGGTTGAGAATGTGAAGTTGCTGCAGGCACAAGTATTCTTCACTTTTTCCTCCAGAAGTAAGTTCTCTGGGTGTGGGGGGGGGGGGGGAAGCAAAATTCTGGAATGGAACAATTGCATACGGTGATAGTACAATGGATGAACAATGGGTGAACAATTGTATATGCTGATTTCCAATTCCTTCTTTGATAATAGGACACATTTTCATTGCACTTCATGAAAATGGGAAAGAACATGTTTGGAAGGCAACTTGTGACCCTGATCTGGAAGGTTTTGAAATGAAACCTTTGTGGGAGGAAAATGTTGCTCATAAAACACTGTTATGCCAAGTATTGAGTATGAAACTGGGAAGTATATGCAGAATGCTGAACATTAATAAGTACACAAATTCAGGAAGGAATAGGTCAAGTTATTTAATTAAAGGATTCAATGTCTTATACAGAATATACAGAATAAAACAGGATGGATTGGAAATTTTAATTCAGGAAGGTGAATATGATTCAGTAGGCATCATTGAACCCTGGTGGAATAAAACTAATGAGCAGAGGGGAATGTACAATGTTTTAAAAAGGAATAGGGAAAAGAGGATAAAGAATGACATTATTTGTGAAAGATGAACACACATGTATTGAAGTCCAGGAATGTGGACTAATCAAGAGCATGAGTAAGAATACAAGAAAGCAGAATCAACCAATCATTCTGAAATTGTATTAAATTGCAAAGCCATGCAGAAGATCTGAATCTTCTTACATTATATTATAGAATGTTCATAAAGGAGAAACATAAAAAAATCAATGAAATAGGTGAATACAGTTGCATACCATTTCAGTTAGAAAAAATGGTGGTGTTATTGGTGAAATACTGGCTTAGAAAGACTAAGAGCTAATAGGAATATATGTAGGAAATAAAAAAATAGGTATAATCATCAAATAGGTGTACCAAAAGTAGCAACCTCTGCATCCAATTCATCCCCATCTCCTCCTCTCCTTTCTACCAAGATGTCACACAAGAGGAAATGCTGAATGGCCTATTTTAAATGCTCTTCGCCACTCTTTCTGTCAGTTTGAGATGATGATCCATGAAGAGTTCTGAATCAAAGACAAGGCAAATAAAAGACATTTCTGAGGTAGTGAAAGATCAGTCCCCATTCCGTGCCATAATACTGTGAAACAAGGCCCCATTTTCTGTCACTAATATATAAACAACACCGATCTGTACTTTTTAAATTATTAAATAAAGCCTCTGGAGAACACTAGCTAGCATTTTGTTTCAGAATATCAGCTGAAATTACTGTATCAAGACAGAGATTCCTCCTACAACATTCTTTTAAATTACATGGCCGTCAAGGTGGTGCCAAAGCAAACAAACAAGTACATTTTTTTTTCACTGCCCAAAGAAAGCCTTGTTGTAACAATGATGTAGTAGCTATGCAGAAAATTCTGGAGAGACGGAAGTGGACAAAGTTGGCCTATTAGCCTCAGACAACAACAAGTCCACGGGGGATGTGAAAAATGAGCTCAATGAGTTGTTTTGAAAGGAAGCATTTTAATTTCTTTTCCTGCCTTTAAATGACGTGGCGTGGTCTTAGAGTGTTGTGTTCGATTAGAGAATGTTGAGGAGGGGACATTTGCCATGCAAGAACAGTTGTGATCCAATCAAGGCCCCTGGACTTCATACGATGAGGAATCTTCCAAGTGTTCCCCCAGTCAGCAGTCCTGGGAGGCCAAACAGGACTGACTCATAGAAGAAGTACTTCCTCTTGGAAATATCCAGAAAATTATCCTAGCACTTTGGCATGACAACAATACAATCTCCTCCTGCCATTCTCTTAATTATGTGCAAATCAGGGATTGTTTGTTTGTTCTTTTTAAACAAGATTAGGATGGCTACCAATCACTGAATCTGAACACGGATAACACCCTCATAACCTGATTGTCCATTATATTGTGCTTCCATGATGCCGACAGGGGAAAGTACAGATTTTTTAAAAAAATCCAATAGTTCTTAATTAATGTAGCCTTTTGGAATGAGATTCCCCTGAGATTTGAACGGTCCCACATCCTACTGGTGTTTTAAAGCAGGGGTCTCCAACCTTGGCAACTTTAAGCCTGGCGGACTTCAACTCCCAGAATTCCCCAGCCAGCTGGAGAATTCTGGGAGTTGAAGTCCTCCAGGCTTAAAATTGCCAAGGTTGGAGACCCCTGTTTTAAAGGTCCCCAAGGTTCTTCCCCAAGGCCTTTGGCAAGGATAGTTGATTTTTTTCATAGTTCCCATTTAGTTTCATTATTTCTGCCTTCTTTATTTTTTTGTTTTTTGTTACTGCTTTTTTTGTTACTGTTGTTATCTTTAAAAAGAATGTTTTTTGTAGCCTTTGTAAGCCACCCAGAGTCATTGGGAGTTGGGCAGCATATAAATTTAATATATTATTATATCCCAAGAACTGACTGACTAATTGTACTCAGGTGTCATAGAAATTCTGCTTGAATTGTGGTTTGACTGTTTTCAATAGATTTCCACTCCCTTCCTCTGCATCTTTCTTGGAGGTTCCTTTGTATTTATGGCATCTCTGGTCCCCTTCATGATTGGAGAACTGCGTTCTTGTCAAACAGTGTCACGATGTGAATATATTGCCAGTTGAGCTTCTGTGCTATATTTCTTAGTTCTCTACTATATTTCTAGATCTACTGTATATTCTAATCAAGCAGACATGTGACATGTATTACTGCGCATGTGTGCATTCCAGGAGTTTTGTCTCCTCCCTTCTTTCCTTCTCCTGCAAGCCTCACCCGAGGCAGACGTGAATTCTTAACTGAGAAAATGTAGCTTATTAAGGTTTATGTTTGGTTACTTTTATACTGAAATAAATATTTTGTTAATTAGAATTAAATCTCGGTTTTATTTTCTAAGTAAGAATGACATCAAGGGAACAAGATCTATACATCACCTCGGTAGGAATAATTTCCTATCCCGTCAAACAGGCAACAAATGGTTAAAATAGGGAGTGCCCTATCAAATCCTGCACCTGTCAACAGTGGTGTCCCTCAAGGCAGCGTTCTAGGACCAACACTATTCATTCTTTACATAAACGACCTTTGTGATCATATTATAAGCAACTGCGTTCTCTTTGCTGACGATGTTAAACTATTCAACACCACCGACAATACTTCTACCCTTCAAAAAGACCTTGACCATGTATCACAATGGACTGATAACTGGCAACTTCAAATCTCAACCAACAAAGAGCCGAGGTGGCGCAGCAGTTAGAGTGCAGTACTGCAGGCTACTTTAGCTGACTGTGATCAGCAGTTCAGCTGTTCAAATCTCACCGGCTCAGGGTTGACTCAGCCTTCCATCCTTCCGAGGTAGGTAAAATGAGGACCCAGATTGTTGGGGGCAATATAAATATACATTGCTTACTGGTGTAAACCGCTTAGAGAGTGCTTGCACTATGAGGCGGTATATAAGTCTCACTAATAAATAAATAAATAAATGCTCTGTCTTACACATTGGCAAAAAGAATCCGAACACAAAATACAAACTTGGAGGACATGATCTTGTAGACGACCCTCACTCTCTGTTAAGGACCTTGGAGTACTCATATCTAATGACCTAAGTGCCAGAGCCCATTGTAACAACATTGCCAAAAAGGCACTAAGAGTTGTTAACCTAATCTTGTGTAGCTTCTTCTCTGGCAATATTACACTGCTAACCAGAGCATACAAAACATTTGCCAGACCAATCCTCGAATACAGCTCACCTGTCTGGAACCCGCACTGCATATTGGACATTAATACAATTGAGAGAGTCCAGAAATATTTCACAAGAAGAGACCTCCACTCCTCTGCTCGCAACAGAATACCTTATTCCACCAGACTTGAAATTTTGGGCTTAGATAACTTAGAGCTACGTCGCCTTTGATCTGATCTAAATGTAGTTCATAAAAATCATCTGCTACAATGTCCTACCTGTCAATGAATACTTCAGCTTCAACCGCAACAACACACACGCACACAATAGATTCCAACTCAATGTAAACCGCTCGAAACTCGACTGCAGAAAATACGACTTCAGCAACAGAGTAATCAATGCCTGGAATGCACTACCTGACTCTGTGGTTTCTTCCCCAAACCCCCAAAACTTTAACCTTAGACTGTCTACAGTCAACCTCACCCCATTCCTAAGAGGTCTGTAAGGGGCGTGTATAAGCGCACCATCATGCCTACCGTCCCTGTCCTACTATCCTATTGTCCAAATTTATCTATACCTACTTTGCTAATGTTTATGTTTATACCATACCTGTTATCTTGTACACGTTTTGACAAATAAAATAAATAAATAAAAACATTTCCTATAATTATTCAAGAAAGATAAAATATGTACCGTGAGGATATTTATTAGCTGCATCCATTTTGATCTATGGAATATACAGAATAGGACATCTTTATGGGAGTCTTTGATTGGAAAAGCTGGGGTATCCAGAGCCACACCTGGCTTCAAATAGCAGGTGTGACTGAAACAACCATTGTGTACCTTTTAATATGCCCTACGTGCATCACATGTGTATACAAAGAGGTGGGGCTTCAATTGCCTAGTCACGCCTGCCATCTTGAATTCACTGCTATGTCTGATGCCCAGGCAAAAAAGTATGCATTTATAAACTGAAACACCTATATTTCTTTTCTTACTTGCATGTATCTGAGGTGCAAACATGTTCTAGTATCCTGTTTTTATTTTGTTTTGTTTTTGATATGGCCTTAGGCAAACTGAAGTACCTATGTTAAGGTAATGTTTTCTAACATAGGTTTATTAGACCGTTGCCTAAGGCCATATCAAAAACAAAACAAAATAAAAACAGGGATAGTGCAGACAGATCTCCTCCCCTCCAGTCTCTGCATCCACACTGTATTTGTGTCTTTGTGGCACAATAACAGCTGTGGAAAGAGAGCTAGCCCCATACTGCAAAGGTGGATGTGGCTTCCAGCTGCAAAATATACTAATACCTGATGGGATACTAAGGCCAGGGGAAAAGGAATGAAATAGTACTTGGACCCAGCAAACTGTGGTGGGGATTTTGTGATTATATCGTCTGTTCAGCAATCTTATAGACTGGTTGAATCATTGTGAGTCTGGACTTAATGCAATGTCAGATGGCTAGACAAAATTATTTTTCAAAACAAAAAGGGTTTTGTGGGAGATTTTACTTCCTGACAGTATATACCTTATGGTGCAGCTTGACAGATTCCCATGGGAGAGCCTTATTTGATGAAGGTTTGAGTCAAGGGACCCCTCAATGCTACTTTGCAAAAATGGAGAGACAATTTTTATCTTTTAAAAAATGGCTAGACCATGAGTATTACTCCTTATACAACGAATGGAATCAAGATACTTTTAGTTGGGGCATTTCCCCCCCCCATTAAAAATGTCTTCCAATAATATCAGCAGGTAATGGTACCAAGTGAACATAATGTATAAAATATGTATCTGGGCTTTTTCCAATTTTTAATATACCACCCTTTCTTTAAAAGTATGGCAGCATTGATACAGTTATTATGCATTGGTGCTGAAATAGCTTCTACCTATTTGTGAAGCAGGTGGCCAAATGTTATAGAGTCTCTTGCTGGAGCCAGGATGTCATTTTAAGACTGGAGAACATGATTGTCTTTAAAATGTTTATTGTACAACAGCCATCATCTGTTAACAAGAATTCTTTCCCTCAAACACTTACCAAAACCCATTGTTCCTTTGTGTTGACTCTTGGGTATTTATATTTTTAAAGTAGCTATATAATACTTTTCCTGAAGTTTATTATTTGGAATTAAGAGTATTTGATTTAGATGACCAGTGGGAGATGAACAAGGAATTTAAATAATTTTTTTTCCAAAAAATATTGAAGGTCTGGGATACGGATGTTTTGCTTTTGTGCCTTTGAACCAGCGTTGACTCCTGGTAACTGCCTGGAACAGTCCCTTGCAGTTTTCTTGGCAAGTGGTTTTTCAAAAGTGGTTTGCCATGGCTGAGTGAAAGTGACTGTCCCAAGGTCACCCAACTGGCTTTGTACCAAAGGCACAACTAGAACTCATTTCCAATTTCTAGCCAGGTGCCTTAACCACTACAAAAAGTGGTTTTAGAATAGAATAGAATAGAATTCTTTATTGGCCAAGTGTGATTGGACACACAAGGAATTTGTCTTTGGTGCATATGCTCTCAGTGTACATAAAAGAAAAGATACATTTGTCAGAATCATGAGGTACAACACTTAATGATTGTCATAGGGTACAAATAAGCAATCAGGAAACAATCAGTATTAATATAAATTGTAAGGATACAAGCAACAAGTTACAGTCATACAATCATAAGTGGGAGGAGATGGGTGATAGGAACGATGAGAAGACTAATAATAATAGTAATGCAGCCTTAGTGAATAGTTTGACAGTGGTGAGGGAATTATTTGTTTAGCAGAGTGATGGCGTTCGGGAAAAAACTGTTCTTGTGTCTAGTTGTCTTGGTGTGCAGTGCTCTATAGCGTCGTTTTGAGGGTAGGAGTTGAAACAATTTATGTCCAGGATGCAAGGGTCTGTAAATATTTTCACGGCCCTCTTTTTGACTCGTGCAGTATACAGGTCCTCAATGGAAGGCAGGTTGGTAGCAATTGTTTTTCCTGCAGTTCTGATTATCCTCTGAAGTCTGTGTCTGTCTTGTTGGGTTGCAGAACCGAACCAGACAGTTATAGAGGTGCATATGACAGACTCAATGATTCCTCTGTAGAACTGTATCAGCAGCTCCTTGGGCAGTTTGAGCTTCCTGAATTGGCACAGATAGAACATTCTTTGTTGTGCTTTTTTGATGATGTTTTTGATGTTAGGTGACCATTTTAGGTCTTTTCAGGGCATAGATGCATTTTTAACTATAGTAATAGTGGCATATAATTTTGCACTGTATATGTAATATAAAATGACTCCTTCAGCTCTGGACATTTCATAGTAAGCATTTATCTTTCCATAACATAAAAATTTCTTAGAAAGTCTGGTAAGGGTTGACCATAGTCAGGGATGCTTGCTCCTGGGGAGGAAAGCTATGGCAAATCTAGACAGCATACTAAAGAGCAGAGACATCACCCTGCCAACAAAAGTGCATATAGTCAATGCTATGGTTTTCCCAGTTGCAACGTATGACTGTGAAAGTTGGACATAAGGAAAGCTGAGCGCCAAAGAATTGAGGCCTTTGAACTATGGTGCTGGAGAAGACTCCTGCGAGTCCCTTCGACTGCAAGGCGATCAAACCGGTCAGTCCTAGAGGAGATCAATCCTGACTGCTCTTTAGAAGGCCAGATCCTGAAGATGAAACTCAAATACTTTGGCCCCCTAATGAGAAGGAAGGACTCACTGGAGAAGAGCCTTTCTGCTGGGAAAGATTGAGGGCAAAAGAAGAAGGGGACGGCAGAGAATGAGGTGGCTGGCTGGAGTCACTGAAGCAGTTGGCGTGAGCTTAAATGGACTCCGGGGGATGGTAGAGGACAGGAAAGCCTGGAGGAACGTTGTCCATGGGGTTGCAATGGGTTGGACACGACTTTGCAACTAACAACAACAACAAATAGTTAGGGAATCGTTGTCAGATTGCTAGCAGAACCTCTCTCTGTATACTGGATGCACTCATCAGAATTTATTTATTTATTGCATTTCTCGGGTTGCAGATTTAAGGGATAGAATGAATGCCATAAGCCTGGCAATTAGTTAAGATACTCAATTCCTCTCTGAAAGCTCCTGAAACCTCTAACTATCCAGGCTCTGGCTCCGCCCGCCTTTGGATTGCAGCCTTTGACATGCTGCACAAAGTTTAACACAACCCTAGAGTTGTGTACAGGTAGTCCTCGACTTACAACAGTTCATTTAGTGACCGTTCAAAGTTACAACGGCACTGAAAAATGTGACTTATGACCGTTTTTCATAGTTACGACCGTCACAGTATCCCCATGATCATGTGATCAAAATTCAGATGCTTGGCAACTATCTCATATTTATGACCGTTCCTGTGTTCCAGCGTCATGTGATTACCTTTTTGTGACCTTCTGACAAGCAAAGTCAATGGGGAAGCCAGAATCACTTATCAACCAACTTATTAATTGCAGTGATTCACTTAACAACTGTGGCAAGGAAGGTCGTAAAATGGGGTAAAATTCACTTAACAAATATCTCACTTAACCACAGAGCTTTTGGGTTCAATTGTGGTCGTAATTCAAGGACTACCTATACTACTGACCCATGTCAACGTTATTTACTTACAGACAGTTATGAAATAGTCTAAATACATTTGTGGAATAGTTTTAATTAGATTTGTTCCTGTTACAAGCATATTGCATGCTGTTTGATTGATACCTGAGAAAATATAGCTTAAAACTGGAACATGAGAATCAGCCTTAGGAACAGATGCCATAATTATTTTCAGAGACTAATATGACTTATCATAATAAATGTAATGTCTTCACTGTGCAATAATCAAACCAATTTAAAGCAAGTTTACTTAGAGCTGCGTGCAATTTTAAAGCCATTCTTTATAAAAAGCTGGGTTGCCTTTCCACCTTGAATTGTTTACTGTAGATTGATTTAATTGTTTGTTTGTTTGTTTTATTTGTCAAGCATATATGATTAAAGCAAAGTATAAACAGTAAAAATATGATTGTATATATATATGTGTGTGTGTGTGTAACATTTTTTGCTGATAAATGAAAATAAAGGGAGACTATTATAGATCTATTTCAAGCTATTTTGCTCTCGTCAGATAGCCATACCCTTAGTGGGATTTGAACCTGGGCAGTCTGCTTGTAAGGCAGTAGTTTTAACCTCTAGGCCAGGTTCTCTTATATATATATATATATATATATATATATATATATATATATATATATATATATATATATATATATATATATATATATATATATATATATATATATATATATATATATATATATATATATATATATATATATATATATATATATATTTGTTTTCTGAGGTTTTCGCGGGTGTTTGTATGTAGGTCTTTGGGTATTCGGGTTTTCTCCCGCGTGAAATTGGAAGTGTCTTGGCGACGTTTCGATGAAGTCTCATTCATCATCTTCAGGCTGGTGTCTTCTGCTTCTAGGAGCAATGTGAGATTGCTGCTGTTTCTTCCTTTTAACTGCCAGTGGAGGTTTGAACTGATAGGCTGGGAGCTTGGCTGTGTTCTGATTGGTTGGAGGTGTGTTCTGATTGGTTGGGGGCTTGGCTGTGCTCTGATTGGCTGGGGGGTTAGCTGTGCTCTGATTGGTTGGGGTGTTCTTAGGTTAGTCTGACTTGCAGGGGCATTTGAGCTGGTGAGCTGCATTGCTGCTGTTTGGCTTCTGGTTCTTGGTCGTGCCACATCTTCATGGAGGGTGTCAGTTTGCTTCATGTATGGATTGGAGGGGTTTAAAGTGGCTAATGATGCAGCTGTAGTATGGCTTCTGGTTTGTGGTCGTGCCTCATTGGTGTGGGTTTGGGTTTGCTTATTGCGTGGATGTGTGGTGGTGACATCCTGTGTGGTTTTCGTGAGTGTGGGTTTGGTGTCATTCTTTGTGTTAGGGACTCGTTTGTCAATAAGGGCAGGTTTCCAAATGGCTGGTAGGCGGGAGGTGTCATCTCGTTTGTTCATGCTGTGTGGGCGTTTTTCTATCTCGATGGCTTCTCTGATTATTCTGTTGTTAAAGTATTCAGTTTTGGCGATAGTTCTGGTCTTTTTAAAGTCAATTTCATGTCCTGTGGCTTTGAAATGTTGGACCAGGGAAGAAGTTGGTTCCTCTTTTTTGACTGTGTTCTTGTGTTCTTCAATGCGTGCACTTATTCTTCTGTTGGTTTGTCCAATGTATGTGGTGGGGCAGGTGGTGCATGGAATTTCATATACTCCTTGATTTTCTAACTCAATTTTGTCTTTGGGGTTTCTTAGGATGGTGGATATTTTTCGGTTTGTGCAGAATGCTGTCTTGATGTTGTGTTTGTGGAGGATCTTGCTGATTCTGTCTGTGGTGCCTTTTATGTATGGGAGGAGGGCTTTGCCGTTTTCTTGTTCTCTGTCTTGGATTTTAGTGGGGGTTTCTTTTTGGATTAGGTTGGTGATCTTATTTCTTTGGAATCCGTTGGATGCTAGCACGTTAGTGAGAGTATGTAGTTCGGTTTTTAGGTGTTGTTCGTCAGCTAAGCGTTTTGTTCTGAACATACATACATACATACATACATACATACATACATACATACATACATATATATATATATATATATATATATATATATATATATATATATAATAGTACAAGCATGAATAAGAGTATAAGAGGTATGAATATATGGGTACATTAGGACAGGAACGGTAGGCACGATTGTGAATTATGTAATTAATTATGTAATTAAGTAATTGTTTTGGATATAAAATATTCATCAATACGATAAGGTTATATATATCAACTGTTGTGATGTTGCTTGCTGTGCATGTACAGAATGCTGATTCAGTTCCTACATTTGATTTTTAACCTCTACTCATGTGACTATAAAAATATGCTGTCAAACGTCGTGGAATTTAAGTATGAAACTGTGTTATCTACACCCAGCAAAACTTAACATTTTAATTCATATTTCTTATCTGCTCAAGGTCAGTGTGGTCTAAATAAAAGACAATGAGCCAAAAGCTATTTATAAAAAGGAAACAAAAAAAAAGGTTAAATAAAGTCTTGCTTTCTCCCACCCCGTAGATTCAAGTGCAAATTACTCCAAAAAGGAAAAAAGAAATACTGTAAAGAAAAGGTTGTTAGTGAAACATTAAAAAAAAGTTAGCTCCTGTACTAAAAATGCTACAATCGTTACCGAAAAAGCAGTACAGGAGAGCAAAGGGAATGACTAAACCAGGGGTGTCAAACCAGGGGTGGCCCGTGGGCGGGATGTGTCACGTGCTGGCCCCGCCCAGTTTAGCGAAAGGGAAAAAAGTCCCGATATGTCACATGACGCCGCCCTTGCGCAGAGGGCAGAAGAATGCAAATGGCGGCATCCCGGTGTCCCGGGAAAGCGGGCGGGGGAAGCCCCGCGCCGCGAACGCCGGCAGCTTCTTCGGCTCGGCGGCGAAGAACAGCCAAGAGCGCACCGGTAGGAACCCACTACTGGTGTGCAGCAATAAAAAAATAGCTTCCGCGCATGCACAGAAGCAAAAATTAGCTTCTGCGCATGCGCAGAAACAAAATCCAAGATGGCGGCACCCACGGAGACACCGACAGAACCGGCTCCGTGACATCATCGCTGAGTTACTAACGGTTCTAAAGAACCGGTTAGAACCAGTAGGAACCCACCTCTGGTTCCTCTCTGAGCTTGGTGGTTTTCTTGCAGACATTTCATTATCAAACTAGGTAACATCATCAGTGCGCTCTTTCTTTGAGATGCTCCCTTCCTTCAGAATGGTGTATGTCCACCCAACTCCCAGCAACAATGTCTTCACTCACATGATATTGTGGAGAATGGTTAACTGGCTCTTTCAAAAGGTCCTTGAACATAAATAACAGGTATAAGATCTGCACATTATTGTCCATACTGTCATTATTGTTTTGTGATTTTCTTCCGTATACCCATCTTACTGTTGAAGTGATTCTGGATGACATATATTGAATTTTACTATCATGTGTATTTTACTGTCATTTTATTATATCTCCCACGTAGAGCCTTGGAGTAAAATGGTCTATGAATGAATGTGTGTGTGAAAATAATTCTCTTCTTTTATGCAGCAAACAAATACATCTGGGGAAAAGCTAAATTAAAAGCCTTTTCCTATGCCATTAAAAAAACAACACCAGATTTGATGAACTGAAAATATTCTGTTTGATTTACTGCCTACCTGAGAAAAAGTGCCACTCTCAAAATACTTACCTCAAAGAAAGATTCACCATTCAAAACTCTTAATTCTTAGCAGACATACATATGGTTTTGCACAGTGAATATGCCAGAAAGCAAGCCTGTTTATGCTGACCCTGTGTTTTGCATTATGGCTAGGAAAAGGAACTTTTCAAACCACTTCCCATAGAATATTTCAAACCATTTCCCATGGAATGGAGCATTATAAAATACATAGAACAGTTGGGTGGTTATTTGCATACGTTCAGTTAATACTTCCATATATAGTAGTGTCATTTGTTTAAGGACATATAGAATGTGACCAATTTCCAAATCACTTTTTGTGAGTTTGCACTATCAATACATTCCTTCAGTATCAGCCAAACTCGAGACCACACATCCGGCCAGTATCTTAATTGCAATAACTCCATTGCCCAAAAAACTGAATGCAGTGATCTATCAGATTTCAGTCTCCAGCCATCCCCCCCCTCCCCATTTTGCCTTCCTCACCTTCTAAACCTCCAAGAGTCCGGAAAGTGTTTCAACATTCCTGTGGAGTTACATAAGACAGCAGAAGGAGATAACATTGTATGGTCTGAGCTGAAAATGCAGAATATTTTGTGCTTCCATGTGGAAAGGCATGCAGGAATGTTCTCAGCGTATCAGGAGGTAATAAACAGAGATCCTCAGAAATAAAACGTTATGCAGGCCCAGGATTCCATATCACAAGCACAAGTTGGCTTTATTGTTTCTGTTTTATTTTCAGAACACAAGACAAGACAGGAGGCACGGCAGCCGAATGGAAAGGGGATGTATGCGACCCTTGATAAGCTGTGATTGACTTGTTAATTTTGGATAACCCTACTTAGCATGTCTTTAGTGACAGTAATGGCTCAGTCACTGGCTATCACTCATGGGCTACCCAAACATTAGGTGGAATGATGGGCTGGTTCAAATGACAGAATTTGGAGAGTGGAAGACTCTCTGCTATTTCTCCTTAGTCCACCATGCTGGAATGTTTCACTCTTGTTCAAAAGAGAACCACATGAACTACAGGTAGCCCTTGACTTATAACCCTTTGTCTAGGGCAGTATTGGCGAACCTTTTTGGCACTGAGTGGCCGAAACGGGAGCGCACGGATGCGCGCGGGGGAGCACCGGGAACCGGAAGAGCAGCTCCCGTGTGCGCATGCACAGGAGCGCTGGAAAGTGGAAGAGCAGTTCCCTAGCACCCATGTGCACGCCGGGAAGCTGAGCTTCCAGTTTCCAGCATGCACATGCACGCTGGTCACCTGGTCTTCTGGTTTCTGGTGTGCATGCGTGTGCAAAGACCAGCTGGCCGGTGCGCATGCATGCCCCAGAAACTGGAAGAGCAATGGGCGATGGCTGGCATGCCCGGAGAGATGGCTCTGCCATCACGAGTCTAGGAGTTGTTCGAAGTTACAACGGCACTGAAAAAAGTGACTTATGATCATTTTTCACCCTTATGACTTATCCCAATGGTCACATGATCAAAATTCAGATGCTTGGCAACTGGCTTGTAGTTATGACAGTTGCAGTGTCCCGAGGTCATGTGATCACCCAGTGTGTTGTGGCCCGCCCGCAGCTTGTGCAGCCTGGGCCTTTGGAACCTTCAGTACCTCTTGGCAGTGCTGAGAAAGGAGGGGCTACTCCTTTCCTGAATGCAAGAGCACGCAGGGCTGCCAAGAGGCAGGAAGGTTTACTCCGGAGGAGGTCTACTCAGGAGTAAGACTTGGGGCTAATTGGCCACTCCCCTAGTCTATTTAAGGTCATCAGTTGCAGCTAACAAGCTGCAGAGAACAACATTTGAAAAAGAGACCTGTCTGATCATAGCTTGTTCCCTGACTCTTGTTTTGGCATTCTCTGCATTGGCTTGGATTATCAAGGACTAATTTCTAGGAACTTTGCCAGCTCTTGGAAACTCAAGATAAACAGACTCAATTGCTCGTCATTGTCTTCGAACTCTTTGAACTGATACCAGCTGTTAATGAAGCTTAATTGATAGCTGGTTGCTTGCTGATAACAGTTTGTTTGTAAATTGGTGTGTGCATCTTGAGTACTACTAAGACATTTTATTAGTAGTCTTTGTTTAATTAAATCAGTGTGTACGAACTGCTTGTGTGGTTGTGTGCTTTGCGGGGATAGAACACAGTGTGACTTTCTGACAAGCAAAACGAATAGGGAAGCCAAATTCACTTAACAACTATGCTACTAACTTAACAACTTCAGGGCTTCATTTAGAAACGTTGGCAGGTAAGTTCGGGGGCACTTAACAACTATCTTGCCTGGCGATGGAAATCTTGCGCTCAATTGTGATCGTAAGTCAAGAACTACCTGTTCATGGTTTATTCCACACCATTGAAATTTCCTTCAAGCATAGTGAGGTATACTGGTTATTCTACCATCACAATTGAACTGCAGTGAATCTAGCAATCTAGTTCTTTTCAATGTGGAATGAGGAGGAGGAAGATTTTTTATCCTTGGCCTCAGACAACAGAGGGTCTTCAGTTGGCCCTCTGCAAGTATATTTTCTCTCTCCAATGAAATCTGGTCTTCAAAAGTAAAGTGGACACAAGCTGCCTACTGGTGGCTACCTATGTTATAACGTGTCAGGGGTTTACCAGCAAAGTTTAGAGAGAAAGTCTTGTGTTCCATAGCTTACTTTCCGTATGTACTGGGGACCTATGAGCTGCTATCAGAGGTGGGTTCCTCCTGGTTCGGACCGGTTCTATAGAACTGGGTAGTAACATGGTAGCCTGGATCGCTGGAACTGGCAGCGACCAGGCCTGCCACTCCCCCAAGCTGGTTCTCTCGATGGCGCCATAGGCGCCGCCATCTTGTTTTTTGCTTCTGCGCATGTGCAGGGTCATTTCCGGGAAGTGATGTGTGTGCGCGCAAAACGTGCACTTCTGTCGCGACGCGAACTGGTGGCGAAGGTAAGTCCCTGGTTGCTATCCCTACATATCTGGAAGATACCACTTTTGGAAAGGCTGCCTTAGGCAATTCTCTAGCCCACCCACTAACTAGAAGAATAACTTATGAATGAGGTGATAATACGATAACTTTGAACTAGGGTGCCAAGTGAAGTACAATCTGCAAAGTTATGGATAGAGCATTTCAAAGCAGTTACAGGCCTGACATTTTCCTGGATTCCGGTAATATTTACAGCAGTTGCCTGAGTAGATAAATAGCAATAAAGTGGTACATTTATCTTGTCTGCGTGTTTGACATCCACGGAGGGAGTATGTACTCCAGATTTCACATGAAAGCTTGATTGTAACCTATTTTCTCTATAAACCCTTTTTGAAGACAAACTGAGATACGCAGCACAGCACAGCACAGGTGTATGTTTTCAGTGCTCATCTAAGCACTATATGAATGGAAACATATGCCTTTTGAAGTGCATGGGACATGCACCCAATTCTTGGGATTGCTTCTTACAAGGTGCTAGAGATCAAACAGGATTGGATGTATACAGTATAGAGCAGTGATGGCGAACCTATGGCACGCGTGCCACAGGTGGCACACGGAGCCATATCTGCCGGCACTCGAGCCGTTGCCCTAGGTCAACTCCAGCATGCATGTGCGTGCTGGCCAGCTGATTTTTGGCTCGTGTGGAGGTTCTGTGAGGGCATTTTAGGTTTCCAGAGGGCCTCCGAGGGGGTGTTTTCGCCCTCCCCAGGCTCCAGGGAAGCCTCTGGAGCCTGGGGAGGGCGAAAAATGGGCCTACCAGGCCCACCGGAAGTCAGGAAATGGGCCTCCAGAGGGCATCTGCAGGGGCGGGAGAGGCTGTTTTCACCCTCCCCAGGCATTGAATTATGGGTGTGGGCACTCACACGTGTGTGACAGCGCGCGCGCATGCGTTTTCGGCACCCGAGGGAAAAAAGGTTCGCCATCACTGGTATAGAGTATTAGATGTAAATATTCATTGGGTTAATTTGGAATACTGTATAAATTACACAAATAAAAGTATAGGAGGAATTCATCATCTAATAAAGAGCCGAGGTGGCTCAGCGGTTAGAGGCAGGTACTGCAGGCCACTTTAGCTGACTGTGATCCGCAGGTCAGCGGTTCAAATCTCACCGGCTCAAGGTTGACTCAGCCTTCCATCCTTCCAAGGTAGGTAAATTGAGGACCCAGATTGTTGGGGGCAATATAAATATACATTGCTTACTGGTGTAAACCGCTTAGAGAGTGCTTGCACTGTGAGGCGGTATATAAATCTCACAAAATAAATAAATAAATAAATAAATAAATAAATAAATAAATAAATAAATAAATAAATAAATAAATAAATAAATAAATAAATAAATAAATAAATAAATAAAATCTATCTCCGTAAAGTCATAAGAAAACAAATTAAAATGAACATGAGTGGAAACTCAAGGAGTTCTTAAAATATGAGCAACGCAACTATTATCAATTATTCCGAAATAATGTTCTTCCTTTCCACTGTATACTAGTTTTTGGGCGCTCATTTCAGTGAGAGCCTTTTAGGACATTGAGTTACCCTTGAAATAATTTTCCTATTGGCTCTGATGTTTGTGTGGTCCATTCCTTGGACATGCTAGCTTTGGCAAGACAATACACCGGGAAGTCATACTCTATACACCTCTGTTCATTGCCTGCCACTCTTTGCACTGACCCTTATCACTTGGTTGAACACAGCTTTTAAGAAGCTCCATTTTAATCTATCATCAAAGACGTAAAGCTGCTGTAGTATGTCACTCCCCTCCACCTTTTCCTGGGTGTTCAAAAGCTATCTTTGCAAATAAATGGCTATATTTCACTCTGGAGCTTCAATGGTTATACTGGTTCTTCAAAGAAATGATAGACAATCACTGGTGAGATGTTTGCTATTACTAGGCAGTCGGGATAAAGACTCAGGGTGAAATCTCTGGGGGCAGAAGAACCCATTATATATTGAGTTGAACAATCAGATAGTTATGCTCACTATTGGGCAGCTACTTAGGGGATTTATTCACTATAATTCTTTCTCTCTGTTCTGCCTTGGTATACTGTACTAGTTTCAAATTAGAGTGTATTCTGAGGGCAACTATTTATTTATTTATTTGTGAGATTTATATACCATCTCACAGTGCAAGCACTCTCAAAGCAGTTTACACCAGTAAGCAATGTATATTTACATTGCCCCCAACAATCTGAGTCCTCATTTTACCTACCTCGGAAGGATGGAAGGCTGAGTCAACCTTGAGCCGGTGAGATTTGAACCGCCGACCTGCAGATCACAGTCAGCTAAAGTGGCCTGCAGTACTGCCTCTAACCGCTGCGCCACCTCGGCTCTCTTGATAAATATCGATATCAACTATCAAGATGATATGAGATCTAAAAATCAAGGGATATGTGGAATAGCTAAATCTGGGTAGATTTAGCTTAAAAATAGTTGATTGAGGGGAAAATATGATAGCAGTCTTTCAACATCTTCTAAAACACTGTCATACAGAGAAAGGAACAAACTTATTTTCTGTTGTCACAGAGTAGGACAAGAACCAGTGGAGTAAAATTACAAAGGAACTAGGTTGAGGCTAGACATCAGAAGGAACTTTCTGACTGCATGAGCTCTTAAGTGCAATAGAAGAAATGAGTTTTCCTTCTGGATAGTAATATGCAAGAGATCTCTGATAAACTTTGCAGGGTATGTGATTTTATATGTTAACTAGATGTTCCTTCCTCGTCTATGACAATGTGATGATCTCTTTGTTTTTCCTTTAATTTTCAGGCTCTTCAGTTTTATGCCTGAACTTTTTTTGTGTGTGAAAAGGCACAGAACAATGTGTTAATCTTGATTCAGGCACATTTAGATTATATTTATTGAAGTTAGTGGAGTTTTAACCAGTAAGGAGTAATTTAAGTGCCAGTGATTTTAGTGAGTCTTTTGAAAGAATAACTAATAACTAAGTGTAGCTCCTATCTACTAAAGCAGGGGTCACCAACCTTTCGGACCTCAGGGACCACTACATTCAGAATTTTAAATCCCGTGGACCACCTGGGTGGAGGAGCTGCTCTGGGATGACCAATGGGCCATTCCTGTGACTAGAGCTCTGGGATATGGGACTGGTTGGGCAGCTCGTGGTGGGGCTGGAAATCTCCACCCTAGAGGGTGGTAAATGCAACATTGCAAGTGGTGCAACGTGCAAGGAGTAGCATAGCCCTCGCCGGCTGGAACGAGGTAATGGTGCTGTTGCGGCAAGGGGGTGGTAGCGGAGATGGGCCAAAGTGGTGGTGGTGATGGCCGGAGCCTTAGTGTGCGGGAGCGAAGCATTCCGCTTTCGTCGCGGTACATTTGCGCCAGTTGGCTATAATCCGCAATGGATGATCGTAAGCATTATTTTGCTAGCAATGAAATTAAGGATATTTTATGATAGTTTGGACTCTGTTAAGTCTCCTCTTTTGGGAATTGGGATGTAGATTGATCTTCTCCAATCTGCTGGCCGCTTGCTGACATAGCACGATGGTAGCTTGAAAGATCTTCAGCTCTTCCTCAGTAGCATGTTGAGTGCCATCTGACCTGGCTGGGAGGATAGGGGAGGAATCAGTCATTATTTTCCATCCATGTGATTTTCCTGTTCCTGCTTTTTAATCCACTTAAGCCTGTAACTTTCTCAAACTGCTTTTACAAAAATGGGAGAAAGATACATGAAACTGTCCACCTCATGCAGGTTCAGTCTTAGCTGCCTCCTCCTCCTCCTTTACAAAATTAAAGGTCAATTGATTCTATTCTATAAAATTAGAAATACAGTAACTAATATAACAATATAGTTAAAAGCCCTGGAGTTAAAGTCAGGGAATCTGATTGGTGCTGGAAGAAGGCATTTAAAGTGACTTGGCACCATTTGGGAAAAATGTGGAACTTTGGAGACAAGCTAATATCTCTATCAGTGCATTAAAGAAAAGACTGGACAAGGATTATATTAGTTATCATAGAGCAATGTGACCAAAGGCTAAAATTAAGAATGGAAAGAATTTTGAACAGACATTGGGGGGGGGGAAGGAGGGAAATTCCTTGTTCTTTGGGTGATTAGGCTTTGACATGAGCCATCAAAGGGGTAAGTGAGACAATGTCATTTGTGTACACAACAGGAAAAGATAGAAGAATTAAGAGAGGGACACTATCGCTATGATACAGAAGTCTGGAATAGGTGCTTTTAGTGCATTTTGTTTTTCACTATCTCTCCGTCTAGAAAAAACTTTCTAATCTAGTTTCCTTCACATGTGTCTAACTCCAATTTCCATTAAAACTGTCTTATTGAAGATGATGGCTTCACAAATGAAAAGGGAATAATTCAATGGTTATATAGGTAGCAGAATTGGAGACACCCATCCTTACATTCCGATCACTAGGGGAAAAGACATGTTATGCCAACATTTTTCATGCCATGTTTTTATGATGTTACCCTTATTTTCCTATTTTCATTCTGTAGTTGAGGCAACCTAAAATAGTCCTTTGTTGTTCCAAGTTTAAAGCTGGGGTGAAATCCAGCAGGTTCTGACAGGTTCTGTAGAACAGGTAGCGGAAATTTTGAGTAGTTCGGAGAACCGGTAGCGGAAATTTTGAGTAGTTCGGAGAACCAGCAAATACCACCTCTGGCTGGCCCCAGAGTGGGGTCGGAATGGAGATTTTGCAATATCCTTCCCCCAGGAATGGGGAGGGAATGGGGATTTTGCAGTATCCTTCCCCTGTCATGCCCACCAAGCCACGCCCACCAAGCCACACCACGCTCATCAAGCCACGCCCACAGAACTGGTAGTAAAAAAAATGGATTTCACTACTGGTTTAAAGTACTGCTTTTGTTCTTCTCCTAACAGAGTTTTCCCCATTAACATGATCTAGCATACTTCATCGATTATCAGAGATGAGGTTTGTTGAACTCTTATTGGCTACTTTAGGCTGCTGGGACCATGTTTCCTGTCCTCCAGTTTCAGGACACTGACCTTAGCCTATTAAAAGTGTCTAAACCAGTGTTTCTCAACCCTGGCAGCTTTAAGATGGGTGGACTTCAATTCCCAGAATTCCCCAGCCATCTGACAGGAGAATTCTGAGAGCTGAAGTCCATCCATCTTAAAGCTGCTAAGTTTTAGAAACCCCGGTCTAAATTTCTATTCTTATCGCTTATCCCATTGTGTCAAATGTAGGAGAGACTGAACACCTGGCTTCTGTAGAGGCATTGACCTGTGTAATGTTTAACCAGTGCTTTCTGAAGCATTTGTTGGATTTTATATGGGTTTCTTATAAATACACTTTTTCCATTCTGTTATAAGTGCACAGACCTGTTTTTTTTTAAAAAAAAACAGGTTAATTTTTAGAAAGGCCTGTATGAAGAAAATAAAATATTGTAATCTATGGTTAGGAAATCATTAATTTCTTGCAAAGACATAATAGCTGGAAGCAAGAGACATTCAAGTATGCAGGAAGCTTGTTGCTGTTTCAAAAAACCTGGGATTTTTTTTTCAAAAACTATAGGCAAAATTAAATATTTTTTTTAAAAAATTCTTTTTTGTAATTCTTTTATTTATTAAGTTTTATTAAGTATAATTATTAAGATAGGGTTGAGAGAACTTAGACTAAATGGAAAAGGGGGTTATATTTTATTTATATAATTTATATTATTATTTATTATTTATTATTTATTATTTATTATTTTATTTATTATTTTATTTATTTAGTTTGTCAAACATGTACGAGATAACAGGTAGAAGTATAAACACAGACATGAACACAGGAAATGGGTACGAATAAATGGGGACAGTAGGACAGGGACGGTAGGCACACTGGTGCACTTATGCACGCCCCTTACAGTCCTCTTAGGAATGGGGTGATGGCCACAGTAGATAGTTTAAGGTTAAAGTTATGGGGGTTTGAGGATGTAACAACAGAGTTAGGTCGTGTATTCCAGGCATTGACCACTCTGTTGCTATTTCAGTTACTAGGTATTTTTGCTAATTTTTACTGGAACTTTGCTGATTAATAAGGAGAGCTGAAGATTTAGAGATGAATTTATAGAAAATGGATGAAGTGTGATGAAGAGGTCTCTTACCGGTGCCGGTGTGCTGCGCGCGCATCTCCATGCTTTGGGCGCGCGCGTGCTCGCTTCATACGCGCACACACTTGCTACACGCACACGCCCCCTCGCGCAATTTTGCTTCTGCGCATGCGCAGAAGCAAAATCGCACCAAAATCTCGTGAGGGGACGTGCGCACACAAGATTTTGGCGCGATTTTGCTTCCGCGCATGCATAGAAGCAAAATCTCACCGAAATCTCTCTCTCCCGCGCATGTTTCCTTGCGAGATTTTGCTTCTGCGCATGCGCAGAAGCAAAATTGACCCAAAATCACCCCCCAAAAAATGGCGACGCGCGTGATGAACCGGCAGAGAGGGCTCTGGAGCGGTCGCGTGCAAATTGCGCAATCTGCCGCTCTCTACCGGAGCTGTGCAATGGGCAGCTCCGGCAGGAACCCACCTCTGAAGAGGTATCTGGTAGTATTTTAAGGGATAGCAATGAGTTTGTAATGAAGGTGGCATTTTTGCAAAAAACCTGGAATGTAATTTTGATTTGGGGATTTGATGATTAGAATTATATCAGATTACAGAAGTAATGTAGACTTGTTAATTTTAAAGTAAGAGTTGGATGTATTTTTATCTAAATCTTTATCTAAAGAAAAAGAAAGTCAGAAGCCATTCTTTTTCATTTTTCTTTCCCTTTTTTTGGCCATTTTTATCATGGAGACAAGCTACTCTTGCAGGG
This sequence comes from Diadophis punctatus similis, assembly GCA_023053685.1. Taxonomy (NCBI): domain Eukaryota; kingdom Metazoa; phylum Chordata; class Lepidosauria; order Squamata; family Dipsadidae; genus Diadophis; species Diadophis punctatus. The sequence goes on from JALIGW010000003.1 coordinate 136,732,122, forward strand.
GCTGAAAAACAATAATATGTTGCTGTTGTAGTGAGAAAATGTACCTGGAAGGGAAAAAAGAGCACAATTGCGCAATTGGTTCAGTTAAACACAGTTTGAAATAAAAACGGATATAATAGGATTGCCCCCTTCCCCTTAAAGATTGTCACTAAATATAACACAAATGTTAATTTGTAAAGAAATTGGAAAACAGTTCTTAGTTAAAACGTAGAAGATTTTTGGAAGAAATCAAGGGAGTTTCATGTTAGCTAGTCCCTAATTAAAACTATTGGCCATTTTTCTCTGGCTGTTGGAAGGATTACGTAAAGTGTTTTAGTTTTTAATCTGTTTAATCTTGGAATCTATCACATTTGATTTATCATGGAATAAACACATTAGAAAACTATGTTTTACTTTTCAGGAAGTATTTTTTTTTCCAGGGCAGTTCCCCCCCCCCCCCCCCCACACAAAGAATGCACTGCAAAGTACTGAGGAAACATCATGCAATTATATTCTTATAAATGTTAAGATGTCAACGCCTTTTCAATCCAACCCTAAATGAGAAGAATAATGTCTTTCTGCTTCTGTGTCTAAAGAAGAATCAGGATATGCATTGTGATTTGAGGATAATTGTATATAAAATTAACACTAAAATCCCCTCCAAAACTTCAAACTCAAAATGATAATCTTCCGCTGTAACATCAAACGCCATATTTAGCAAATACAAACAAAATAACCCCATCTCAAAGGAAACAGTAATTGAATAGGCATAAAAAAATCATACAATGAACATATTCTCTATTCTTTGTCTTTTATGGAGTGGCTCATGAGATAAATATGCAAGGAATTTATGGATTTTCTAACCCCATTTTTGGGTGCATTACGAATGGCTGAAAGTCTCTTCAATTTCTGTGGGTTTTGTGTTGGCCTGGACTACCATTGTCCTTGTATGGGGAAAAAAAAGCATGTTCATTGCAAAAAACAAATGCTAGCCAGAGGTTTAAGTTGTGGTCCTCAGACAGGAAAAAAGAGAAAGGAGCATGATTTATGCTATAAATTAATTCCAGGAAGGCCGCAGTAGTGCAATAAACTTTGCACTTGGAATTTGATGGTGCAAGCTTCCACAGGGGGAAAAAAAAGTCCTTCAGATTAAGGGCTTTCAACTACTCTTCAGAAACATTTTTCAATATTAGTTTTTTTTTACATTTGAGAATTTGCCCATAAGATGTCCAAATTATTTAATCACAGTAAAATCAAGAATGTTTGCGATATTTGGGAGTTTTAATTCAAGTCACACAAACAAAGGTGCCCATGCTAGATATGAAAAAAGTTCCCTGTTCCATTGTAAGCTGAAAAAAATTGTAGTTATTCTACTAAGAATGGATCTTTTCTTGTATTTCATAAATCACATACGGCCCCTGCGGATATATTTCCTTAACATTATTTTTCCCCCATAGGACCAACCCTTATGCTTTTTACATGGTCTGGAGAATAGCCATGGAAAATGAAAAGCTGCCCTAAAACATTTTAAGCTAAGCATTCCTTGATTGTTATTTCACTATGTTAGAATAATACCTCCAGATTTGGATTTTGTTCATTAAAAAAAACTTAATTAATTAATTAAATTGCATACCACTTTAAGATTATGTTTTAATGACAAGTTGGTAAAACATTTTATGAACAATTAAATACAAAAAATATTTCAAGCTTTAGTAATACATTGTGTAAAATATTCCCTACTTCAGTTATACATCCATTAAAAAATGCTTATATTTAACTAAGGGTAGAGACATTCTTGAGTTTAAGAAGTAAATGTATGTTTCCAAATCCAAGGTTTTAATATTTCTTTTTTTAAAAATCCCATGGTTCTTGGGAGAATCCTAAATATAGTTGATCCCACGTCTGTCCCACCCAATCTCCATATCTACGGTTTGAATCCATATCCAATCTAAAGTTAATTAAGTGTAGGTGTTAGCCACTCCTCCCATATTAATATTCATTTTGTGCTTTGTCATTTTGCTTGATGAGGAACTCTTTGAGTTTAGAAATTGTATGTATTCATCTGAAACATTAATAAAGATTTTGCCTTAGCATCAATGCCTTGAAATTAGACATTTTAATTCCTCACTCAGTCACTAGGTGGCATCTGGCTAAGATTTGGAAAAAAGTATGAGAATTTGAGCAGTGAAGTAAACTTTGGAAAACCAAGCAGTACGTGCCATTTATTAGTTTAGCCCAGGGGTCAGCAACCTTAAACACTCAAAGAGCCACAAAGGTCCTAACCGGAAGCCCCCGTTCAATTCTGGAGCCAACCGGAAGTCCGGTTCCCCCACCATAGAGTCTCTTCCTAGCGTGGCATCCTTTTTCCTCTACTTGTTCTAACCAAAAGCCCTATCAATTGTGGTGCGGACCAGCGACAGGGAGCTACAGCAGAGGGATGAAAGAGCCACATGTAGCTCCAGAGCCGAGGATTGCTGACCCCTGGTTTAGCCATTCACATTTACTTTCTGTGGTGAATTTAGCAAAGTGATTGAATATTCAGGTTTGTATTTCTTTTTTGATTTTAGGCAAGTTGAGCTTTATAAAAAGCAGACGAGGCGAAGAATCTCTGAGTCAGTGGTGGGTTCCTACCAGTGCGGTCCACTCTATAGCACCGGTAGCAGCCCTCTGGTGATATCACAGTACCGGTGCGGTCGGTTGCCGGTGCCTGGGCACCGCCATTTAAAAAAAATTTTTAAATTTTTTTGAAAAAAATTCTTCTGCGCATGTCCAAAAGCCGGGTTTCTGGCACTGCTCATGCGCTGCCTTCCTACCCCACAGTGAATCCAAGCAGGGGAGGATGGCTGAGGGAGCGCATGAAAGAATGGGCGGCAGGAGCTATCTCCATTCCCCCCTTCAGCAGTCCGAGAAGCCACGAACGCGTAGTGATGATCCTAGGCATTTTCACATGTTTGAGGCTTCTTGAGCTGCTGAGGGGAGGGGGAATGGGCAGCAGGACCTATCTCAGTTCCTCTCCCTTCAGCAGTCCGAGAAGCCATGCCCACCCGGTCACATGGCTGGCAAGCCACACCCACAGAGTGGTAGTAAAAAAAATAGGAACCCGCCCCTGCTCTGAGTATTATCGTGATTCCAACACTCCAAAACTACATCTTGGAAAATAGACTTTGAAAGCTTTCTAACTCTAACAACCACATTAGTTGTAGGCTGAGACCACACAAAAGTCTTAAAATTGGGCTAGTACACAATGACCTAATTTATGACCACCATGACTTAGGACCATAATTAGCAGGCTCTATTTTGGTCGTAAGTTAAGAACTGCCTGTATCTCCATCTTTCTTCATTGCATATCATGATTTTGGAAATCTATACCACGCTTCAATTAAGCATGAACTAAGTATACTAAGCTGGAAATATTGATTTTTTTTCTTGGTAGTGTTTAAACTGCACTGCTATCTCAGTCATGGAGATTTAAAAGGTAAGCAACATAAGCCCTTTGTAGAGATGAAGTAAATTGAGCTGTCCTGCAGTCATTGACAAACTGGAAAACTTTCCAGGTGAAATTAACTCTGTTGCACAATAATGGTGAAATAATCTTTTTTCACTAAAAGAAGATACTTCTAAATCAGTGGTTCTCAACCTTCCTAATGCTGCGACCCATGCCACGCCCCCGCACCCCCACCGCGACCCACCCCGCTGCCGCGCCCGCTGCCGCAACCCCCGCCCCACCACCGCCATTTGGGTTCTTTTACCCTCTGCGCATGTGCAAAGCGTTCTGTGCATGCGCAGAGGGTAAAAGAACCCAAATGGCGGCATCCGGGCGAAGTCTCCCAACCCCTGTGAAAGGGTCGTTCGACCCCCAAAGGGGTTGCAACCCCCAGGTTGAGAACCGCTGTTCTAAATGGATATGACTTGAACTGCCAGACACCTAGCAACTGACCCTTGCTTGAACACAGAGAGGGGGAAATGTGATCTGAATTTGCAGTCGAATGGTGATAAGAAATTTCAGATGCAGAGAGAGAGTTTTAAAAATGCCAAGATGGCAGCCATGGCCATGTGAACCAAGGCCCACCTGCTTTTCAATGTGCATTGTATGCGCAAAGCACATACAAACAGGCAGGGTTTCAATTGTGCACTGGCAGCTGCCATTTTGACTTTTTGACCTCTCTTGTTTGGGTGACTGCATGACGCTTCCTTGGAGAAAGAACTTGGAATTGCAGGGTTTGATAAAGTAAGGTTCTACATTTAGGCAAGAAAAACAAAATGCACAGGTACAGTATATATGGTACCTTGCTCAACAGTAGTAACTGTGAGAGGGACCTTGGAATCCTAGTGGACAACCATTTAAGCAATGTGTAGCACCTGCCAAAAAAGCCAACACAGTTCTAGGCTGCATTAACAGAGGGATAGAATCAAGATCACGTGAAGTGTTAATGCCACTTTATAATGCCTTGGTAAGGCCACACTTGGAATACTGCATTCAGTTTTGGTCGCCACAATGTAAAAGGATGTTGAGACTCTAGAAAGAGTGCAGAGAAGAGCAACAAAGATGATTACGGGACTGGAGGCTAAAACATATGAAGAACGGTTGCAGGAACTGGGTATGTCTAGTTTAATGAAAAGAAGGACTAGGGGAGACATGATAGCAGTGTTCCAATATTTCAGGGGTTGCCACAAAGAAGAGGGAGTCAAACTATTCTCCAAGGCACCCGGGGGTAGAACAAGAAGCAATGGGTGGAAACTAAACAAGGAGAGAAGCAACTAGAACTAAGGAGAAATTTCCTGACAGAACAATTAATCCGTGGAACAGCTTGCCTCCAGAAGTTGTGAATGCTCCAACACTGGAAGTTTTTAAGAAGATGTTGGATAACCATTTGTCTGAAGTGATGTAGGGTTTCCTGCCTAAGCAGGGGGTTGGACTAGAAGACCTCCAAGGTCCCTTCCAACTCTGTTATTATTATTATATCCGTGCCATTCCTCCAAGTTCAGGTTTGGGGGAAGAAATATTGAATATACACATAAAAAAAGTCTAAGAGCAATTTCTTTTGGTAAGGAAATTAATCCCCCCCCCCACCACAAAGGCTTCCCTGAAATGTGTTGCCAATTGGAGAATCTGGGACGTTCACCAAATACTAAAAGATAAACACTAAAAGATTAGTGCAGAGGAAAGTAATAATTTTACACTCCAGTTGCCCCCTTTGTATCTATCTCTCCCTAATATAGATTTTTCAAGCCAAGGTTTCTGCTGAAAGCTATTCTCTTCTGTAAAGTCTTTAAAGCAACCTAGCAACAGACACTGCCTCAGCAAGCAGCTTTTTTTCAATTGTTTTCTTCTGTCACTTGCCTGAGGAGGGGAATTGCATATTTATTGATAACGTTCTGAGGCATATCTCTGAGCAGGTTTCTCTTTTGCTGCCCTCTTGAAACTAAGGTGATATACCTTGCTGCAGGGGACACCTGCAGCTTGCTGAATGACAGGCATCCATGCGGTGATTAATGGGCCAGACGTCATTGGTGGCCCAGAAGAATGCAGGAAAAATAAATAAATCAGCGGTCTTGTGTTCTGGGCTGGCCTCCTCATTGCCAAATTCCTTTCCAGTATTTTTTTTTGCAGCACTGAGGTTGAGGTTGCCGGGCTGATCCTTATCTGAAAAGGTGGGAAAGTGACACATACCAGGTCAGTCAAGGCAAGTTTAAGTTCTACCATATTGACAATGGAAGTCTACCGGTAGTTCAGAAAAAGACTGCAAGGGACATTTTAATGCTTTATTTAAGCATTAACGGAATAACAGAGTTGGAAGGGACCTTCTGCTCAGGCAGAAAACCCTATACCGGAGGTCTTCAAACTTGGCAACTTTAAGACTTGTGGACTTCAACTCCCAGAATTCTCCAGCCAGCATAGCGAGCCAGTCGGTCGTCGTAGAGCGATAGCGATCGCAGCGCGAGCCTTCCCCCACCCTCTTCCCCCGCCCGCCTGGACGCCACCATTTGGGTTATTTTACCCTCTGTGCATGCACAAAGCGTTCTGCACATGCACAGAGGGTAAAAGAACCCAAATGGCAGTGTTCAGGCGGGTGGGGGAAGCGGGTGGGGGAAGGCTCTCGCTGCAATCGCTATCGGCTCTATCGGCTCTACGACAACCGACCGGCCCGCCTGAACTGGGAGCATTTCACCCCTGTATAATTTCATATAAATTTTAAAACTTTCATCCACATGCTTTCCCACTGTTCAAGCATTATACTTTTTTTTAGTTCTTAAACAGAGAGAACAATCAGGGCTGGCTGGGAAGAAGTGGTATTCAGTTAAGATGTTAGGATATCTTGCTCAAATCACCTTTATGAAAAGATAGATCAGTGCCCCCATGTCTTCAAGGCAGCAAAGACGGTTTATCTCAGTATTTTACTCACTTAACTTTTATTATTTGTTATGATTTAAAGCAGGGGTGTTGTGTTCTGACTGACCTCTAACTGAACTCTAACTTGTTATGTCTAGCTGAACTCTGACTGAACTCTGATTTGTTATGTTCTAGCTGAACTCTAACTGAACTGCATGTTTTCACCCAGGTCCAGCGTTTGAATGCTCAAACGCTATTGGTTATTGTGTCTGACAGCCCTCTATAAAAGAGCTAGCTGTCAGACAGTGTTTTGCTGGTTGCTTGAGTGAGCTGAATTAAAGAGCTGTTTTGAAGTCTGTCTCCTGTGATTCTTGCCCACTATCTATCAAGGGGTGTCAAACTCAAGATGCATGGGCCAGATCCGGCCCATGAAGTGATTAAATCTGGCCTGTGGGGCTGGCCTGGAAATAGCAAAGGACCGGCCCAAGGTGTCTCTGGCAGACAAATCCCCCCCACCTATTTTGGCTGACAAATTGTTGCAGGAGGCCGTCCAGCTGAAAACAGGGCACGAGGGGCCATGCGTGCCCCCCCATGCCCCGTTCTGGCCAGCAGGGTGAAGCAGGAGGCATCCATCCTGTCTCAACCCCCCCCCCCCCGCATCCCACAGAGGAGAACTACAATGCTGATCTGGTCCTCAAAAAAAATCCAGGTTGACACCCCTGATTTAAAGCACCCATTAAAAGAAATAATTATTCCTACTATTTTTTTCTTCTTCTATTCAATTGTGTCTGATTCTCAGAGACTGCCTGGCCATATCTCTAAGCTTTCTTGGCAAAGTTTTTCAGAAGTGGTTTGCCACTTCCTAGGGTGGAGAGAAAGTGGCCCAAGGTCACCTAGCTGACTTTGTGCTCATAGCGGGACTAGAATTCCCAGTCTCCCAGTTTTTAGCTCAAACGCTTTAACTATAGTCCAAAACTGGCTCTCCTGCTATTTAATGTTCACTAAACACTAGAGATGTTTTAGTTTTATTTTATTTCCATATATTTTATTCAACATAAAAGGCCGCCCTTATAAGTGATGTTCTGTGGAAATGAAAATGATGTTACAACAAAGTAATAAGGTTCACTGAAAAAAAAAAAGAAAATCGGGAGGAAGGGAGGGGAAGAGAGAGAAAAAACTTTGGCGTAACAGCACAATTTAAAATTAATTCAGAAAGGAAGTCCCAGAGGTAAATCTATATAAAATAATAAGATAATTTAAAGGCTTATGAAAATTAAAAGACTTTCTCTCTGGTGGTTAAAGGGTCTCTGGCTGCCTTGGAAACAGAACTTCTCTCTCTCTCTCTCTCTCTCTCTCTCTCTCTCTCTCTCTCTCTCTCTCTCTCTCTCTCTCTCTCTCTCTCTCTCTCTCTCTCTCTCTCTCTCTCTCTCTCCCTCCCTCCCTCCCTCCCTCCCTCCCCCTCCCCCTCCCCCTCTCCCCTTCCCCCTCCCCCTCTCCCTCTCCCTCTCCCTCTCCCTCCCTCCTTCTCTCTCTCTCTCTCTCTCTCTCTCTCACACACACACACACACACACAAAGAATTTTTGTTCCAAACAGACACAGTCATACAGAAAATAACATCATCAATCTAATTGTAATAGGTTTATTGAATCAAATCTTGAAAACAGTTGTTCTTTTATATGTATCTCATTTCTCATATACATTTTATACAAGCTCACCTAACTAGAGATACACATTCCTGATCGACATGACTTTCCCAGCTAATGCAAGCAGGGAGGTTATTTAAATTGGTAATCTGATATAGCTGCACAAGGTTGTCTTGTAGCTCCTTGATTCCAGAATCATTTACCAGTATGGAAAAGATAATAAACTGTAAAATAGGGAAGTTCTTACACTCTACATACATATCCTTACATCAGGGGCAGGCTCCTAATTTTTTTACTACCACTCTGTGGGCGTGGCTTATTTTGTGGGTGTGGCTTGCCGGCCATGTGACTGGGTGGGCGTGGCTTGCCGGCCATGTGACCGGGTGGGCGTGGCTTGCCAGCCATGTGACCGGGTGGGCGTGGCTTGCTGATCATCACCGCGCGTTCGTGGCTTCTCGGACTGCTGAAGGGAGGGGAACTGAGATAGGTCCTGCCACCCATTCCCCCTCCCCTCAGCAGCTCGAGAAGCCTCAAAGGTGCGAAAATGCCTAGGATCATCACCGCACGTTCGTGGCTTCTCGGACTGCTGAAGGGAGGGGAATGGAGATAGCTCCTGCCGCCCGTTCTTTCAGCGTCTCACACGCTCCCTCAGCCATCCTCCCCTGCTTGGACTCACTGTGGGGTAGGAAGGCAGCGCATGCGCAGTGCCAGAAGCTCGCATTCTGGGCATGCACAGAAGAATTTTTTTTAAAAAATTAAAAAAACATTTTTTAAAAAAAATGGCACCGCCCAGGTACTGGCAACCGACCGCACCGGTACTGTGACATCACCAGCGGGCCGCTACCGGTGCTATAGATTGGACCGCACCGGTAGGAACCCACCACTGCCTTACATCCTGTAGTGTACACACTTCTCACAGCTTGCACACAGAACTCCTATTCAACTCCTGTTTTATAACCTAGAAGTGTTGGACTCTGAGCTGTTGGTTTTCATCTATTTTGTCTTCCATTTAATAGTGTTACAATGTAGAAGACAATTTGGGGAGAGGTTTGGGCAATTCATGTCCTGGTTCTTGGTACTTTTACCCATCAGTTATGTATTGATTTTCTCCTTGCTTTTGGCACATCATTGTTTTAGTCTCCTCCAGCATGTTTTTCATTGTTATACACCTTTGCTTCAAATGATCTGCATGTACTTAATGGGACTTGAGTATTCCTCATACAATTCATAAAGTTCATCATCCATTGCTATTCATTTTATGGGAAAACCCCATGTCAAAAATTGGGGAAAATATGATGAGATGGAAAAGTTGGATGGAGGTAGGGATATTGGCCTTGGACCAACTAATAGATGATGAAGAGGAACTTCTAACACACCCTATGATAAGAGATATACAGTACATCATCTATCGGATGTAACCCAACCGTAATATTTACAGCTACAACATTTTATCAACAACATGGTTTGTATCAGTAGCATATATTTTCAGCTTCTGAGATACCCAAGATACTAGAACAACTTGTCAAATCCTTTAAAATTAAAGAAACCCCCTACAGTTGGCTTCTTATAGATATTCGCTATCAATAAATCAATTTGATATGCAAAGGCTAAGAAATGAGTGGAATAAAGAATTAAGAGTTTCCCATATGGCCTTAGATCAGGGGTGGGCAAACTGCAGCTCTTTGAGGACCTGTGGACTTCAACTCCCAGAATTCCTGAGCCAGCCATGCATGCATGGCTGGCTCAGGAATTCTGGGAGTTGAAGTCCACAGGTCCTCAAAGAGCCGTAGTTTGCCTATCCCTAGCCTAAATAACTGGGAGAGTGTCTTAACCTCTATGGCCGGCTGAGGAATTCAACTCTGAGGAGTTGAAGTCCACAAATCTTGGGATATTTGTATCCCAAGTACAAATGGGGTACTGCAGGCCACTTTAGCTGACTGTGATCCGCAGGTCAGCGGTTCAAATCTCACCGGCTCAGGGTTGACTCAGCCTTCCATTATTCCGAGGTAGGTAAAATGAGGACCCAGATTGTTGGAGGCAATATAAATATACATTGCTTACTGGTGTAAACTGCTTAGAGAGCTTGCACTGTGAGGCGGTATATAAATGTTACTAATAAAATAAAATAAATAAATAAATAAAATCTCAAAGTTGCCAAGTTTGGAGTCCGCTGCTCTATAGCAAGAGTCTCAATGGACCTTAAACTATGACTAATCAAATTAAAAATAATATTTAGAATTTATTGGACACCATTTGCATAAAAAAAGACTAGGACAGCATTTTGTTGGGGTTGTAATGAGTAAGACGCTTCTTTAAAATACATTTTGTTACAATGTGCTATATTTACCATGTTTCGGGAGGAAATAGTGAACTATATAAATACGACTGCACAACAAAAGCTAAAATTTTCAAGGGACAATATTCTTTTGAATTATATACCTGTTACGTGGAATTTAACAACCAGACAACATGCATTCTCCATGCCCTTACTATGGCCAGACCACTACCGTAATATGGCAAACTATTATCAGAGGACTAATATTATAGACTAATAATATTGAAGACTAATATTGGAAAGATAAACATATGCCCCATTTATTCAATGGATTGAAAACCTGGTTACATGTGCCACCTATGAACACATTGCCTACAGACATAGACTTTGTAAGGGCAAAGATAATGAAATATGGAAGTCGTTTATAGAAAATACAGTAGCAATAGCAATAGCACTTAGACTTATGGTATATACCACTTCACAGTGCTTTACAGGCCTCTCTAAGCGGTTTACAGAGTCAGCATATTGCCCCCAACAATCAGGGTCCTCCTCATTTTACCCACCTCGGAAGGATGGAAAGCTGAGTCAACCTTAAGCCTGGTGAGATTCGATCTGCCAAACTGCTGGCAGCCAGTGATCAGCAGGAGTAGCTTGCAGTACTGCACTCTAACCTCTGCGCCACTGCGGCTCATAAAAAAGAATTTTAGTTATATAAGTGTATTAGAAATCAACATGTATGCTTTTGAATATTTAACATTAGAGAAGTATATATCTAATATAAATATTTATATATCTCTAATGTACATTTTATTTATTGTCAATTGATAATGATATATTATACTTTACTCCTTTGCTCACTTTTTTAAAAAGCATTTCTTGTGAGAGCTTTTCCTCCCCTTGAAAATGTATGCATTTGCATAATTTTCTTTGTGTTTTGTTCTTTGTGTTTTTATGTTGCTATTTAACTTAAAATTTAAAAATAATAAAATATTTATTGATACTTACCTTATTAAAATTTAAAAAAATGATAATTTGCTGCTGCTATTGCTTTTCACAAATGTTTGATGGGATTGTAATATTATATTCTTTTTTTTAACATAGGCTGGGAAATCATTTTGATTCTAGATCCCTGAGAAGATCTTGGGGAAGTCCCCAGGAGTCCTAGGGTCACCTACTGTAAGGAACACTGTCTTAGGAAAAACCTGTATGCTATTATTCCTGTCATCCTAGAGAATGACTTGCTTAAGACCATTTAGGAAATTTCAAGATTCAAACTGTGCAGTTCAGTTCTAAGCTCACAGCTACTCCTGGGTATATCAAAAATAACTCCCACTGAATATAATTGGACTTACCGTATTTTTCAGAGTATAAGATGCACCGGAGTATAAGACGCACCTTAGTTTTGGGGGAGGAAAACCAGGAAAAAAGGCCTCTGCCTCCCAGCAATTTGCCAAACAGCAAACAGCACAGATGATATACACTGTTTGCTGTGTATTTCTGTGCATGTGTGCCTGACCCATAGAAATAGCAAAGAATTGGAGAAATGTACATAATACCAGAAAGTTTTCTTAAATGTAATCACACTAACTCCTCCCAATTACCATATTTTTTGGAGTATAAGACGCACCTTTTTACCCCCCAAAATAGGGTGAAAACTTGGGTGCGTCTTATACACCAAATGCAGCCCCACCCATCCAGCCACCCCCACCCTTTGGCCTCTGTTTTCCAGCAATTTACCTGCTTGCAGGAAAGAGGGAAGAGCCTGTAAAGCCAAGCAAGTCAGTAGAAGCTTCCTGACCTACAGCTGATTAGGTTTGCCACGTGGAAAATTGAAAGTGAAACTAGCTGCAAAGAGGCAAATAGCTGGGAGAGACACGCAGATTTTTATTTTCTGCTGGATGCAAGGGGGTAAGTGAATAACTATAAATGTCTGTACAATGTTCAAATTATTAGACTTATTTTTAAAAGACTGCTTTATTATTGTTCTAGCCAGGTGTCTCCAACCTTGGCAATTTTAAGACTTGTAGACTTCAACTCCCAGAATTCCACAGCCAGCTTTGTTAGCTTTGCTGGCTGTGGAATTCTGGGAGTTGAAGTCCACAAGTCTTAAAGTTGCCAAGGTTGGAGACCTCTAGACAACTTAACAAAATAAAGAAGCTTTTTAAAATAAATGCTTGCTCTGAAGCAAGTCCAGTGCTATTGTATCTTCTTTTAAATAATAGAGAATACTGTATACTTCCAGAAATTTTAATTGATTTTAACAGCTCTGTACAAGTATAGTCTGAAATGTAACAGTGTCCTGTTTAGTATTAGAGTTTAGTTACCTTGGAGTAGATCTATTTAAATAATTGGGAGGAGTTAGTGTGACTACATTTAAGAAAACTTTCTGGCATAATGTACATTTCTCCAATTCTTTGCTATTTCTATGGGTCAAACAGTAAACAGCAAACAGTGTATATCATCTGTGCTGTTTGCTGTTTACTGTTTGGCAAATTGCTTGGAGGCAGAGGCCTTTTTTCCTTGTTTTCCTTCCCCAAAACTAAGGTGCATCTTATGCTTTGGTGCGTCTTATACTCCGAAAAATACGGTATTTAAATAGATCTACTCCAAACATGACTAAGTGAGGGTTTAACTCAGCTGCCTTATCTTAATACTAAACGGGACACTGTTACATTTCAGATTATATTTTTACAGATCTTTAAATTTGATGCGGCTTTCTGGAAGTATACATTCTCTGCTATTTAAAAGAAGATACAAAAGCACTGGGCCTCTTCAGAGCAAGCATTTATTTTAAAAAGCTTCTTCATTTTGTTAAGTTGTCTAGAACAATAATAAAGCAGTCTTTAAAAAATAAGTCTAATAATTTGAACACTCTACAAACATTTATAGTTATTAACTTACCTCCTTTCAGTTTCAGCAGTCCAACATTGCCAGCAGTTCATCTCCCAGCAATTTGTCTCCTTGCAGCCACCGTAGTTAGTTTCATTTTACCACGTGGCTGCAGCCTCTCAGCTGTGGGTTGGGAGGCAGATAATCACTTCCTTGTGCTATTCAGGCTCTGCCCTGTTTGCTGCAAAGAGGTAAATTGTTGGGAAGTAGAGGCCAACGGGTGGGGGTGGCTGGGTGGGGCTACATTTGGTGTATAAGATGCACCCAAGTTTTCACCCTCTTTTTGGGGGTAAAAAGGTGCGTCTTATACTCCGAAAAATACGGTAATCAGTTAAGGGCTTCTGCATATCTTAGACCTTAAGCTATACCAATACTTGGCTGCCATTATAAATAACAGTAGCTTGTTACAAAAACCTGCCACATCAGCAAAATGCTCCTACTGTATATCGCTGTATACAAAGGTCAGTGTTGGTATAATTAAGATGAAAAATGGGACAATTAAACAGTTGGGTCCACAGCACCGTGCAGTCAAAAGCTGGAATTTTGGCCCGTTCAATTCTATTGACGTCAGTCAGCAGCTTGATGTCAAAAGAGCATAATTGGTTTAAAAATTAAAGTATGTCAGCTCAGCTTAGTTTTGTTTTTTTAACAGGGGTACTGCATGCGCCCCATAGATGTGGCAGCTGATCCTGCGAGAAAGGAAATATTTTAGATTGTTTGTTTCCAACTTTCTTTCTTTTGGGAGCTTGTTGTTCCTTTGTTGAAGGAAATCTATGTACAATTAAGCAGTAAACAATAGAAACTTCAAAGATGATATTTTTTTAAAAAATGTCTACATAGTTCATGTACGGCTGTGATAGGATTAAATTTGTTTCTCTCTACTGGAAATGGAAAAGGAGTATTGTAGTTGGAAGCCTTCATCAACTGGAGCCATCACAAGCGTAGACAATAATGTGCTATTCTTACTACTCAGTAACATCCAAAGGATTTCCCTACAGGTAGTCCTCAACTTACAATAGTCCGTTTAGTGACCGCTTAAAGTTACAACTGAAAAAGTGACTTATGACCGTTTTTCACACTTATGACCATTGCAGCATCCCCATGGTCACATGACTTACACTTGGATGCTTGACAACTGGTTCATATTTATGATGGTTGCAGTGTGGGACCATCTTTTCTGGCTTTCGGACAAGAAAAGTCAATGGAGAAGCCAGATTCACTTCACAACCATATTACTAATTTAACAACTGCAATGATTCACTTAACAAATGTGTCGTAAAATTGGACAAAACTCACTTAACAAATTTCTCATTTAGCAACATAAATTCTGGGCTCAATTGTGGTAATAAGTCGAGGACAATCTGCGTTTCTCTTCTCTAGAGGAGAAATACTATGATAAAGCAGCTTCTAAGGCTAAGCCATTCACCCTAACTCTGAAACAGATAAATGTAGATTAAATTTGGGGATAACAATGTATACTTTCTCTGTACAATCCATTCCCAGCTCTTATTATCTCTCACAGATACCTACCATTTTCTTTTTCTTTAGTAGCAGTATATGTACCAATAGTAGTGCTGCTTCCTAACCCCTTATTCTTCCTCACTGTTGTATTGCTTAATCCTTTGACTTCTAGATCCCCCAAGAAAGAGGCCGGATTCACATAGTTTGCTAAGCCATGGCTTGTGTTTAATTATGGTTTAATCCAATGCCAGAAACCAAGTAAACCAGATAAGGTTTACTTGGTTTCTGGCATTTCTAAGGTGTAAGCTTGACTTTGGTCACAGGATAGGATTTATTATTTTCATGATTCCATAAATCATAGGTAAAGGTAAAGGTTCCCCCGCACATGCATGCTAGTCATTTCCGTTTCTAAGCCGAAGAGCCAGCGCTCTCCGAAGACGTCTCTGTGGTCATGTGGCCGGCATGACTAAATGCCGAAGGTGCACGGAGTGCTGTTACCTTCCCACCAAAGTGGTCCCTATTGCATTTTTTACGTGCTTTCGAACTGCTAGGTTGGCAGAAGCTGGGACAAGTAACGGGAGCTCACTCTGTTACTCGGCGCTAGGGATTCGAACCGCTGAACTGCCGACCTTCTGATCGACAAGCTCAGCATCTTAGCCACTGAGCCACCGCGTCCCTTTTCCATAAATCATAATAGGGAGCTAATCATTATATTATTAGTCTGCCTGGCCTTGCATTGCTAACCCAAGGTTAGGCAATTTTTCATGGGCTGGTGAACACCTTTGAAAAGTTCATGGTATGACATGGTCGCATTTCTGCATTTGTAATACATCTACCATAGTAGGTGTGACCAGCTACAAAGTATTCATTTAACTAAAGCTTTTCTAGACATATATACACACACAGAAAACAGACAGACAGACACACACACACACACACATGCACGCACACACGCGCGCGCACACGCACACACACACACACACACGGTGGAGGGGGTGGAATCTCTAGGCTGTTCTCTATTCTGTCATTTTTCTGGGCACATGAAGGAAAGATTTTCAAATAAGGATTAATCCACATTGGCCCAGTGCTTATACTTTCTAAAATATGTTGGGCCTGTGTATACATAGATGATGCGAGATATAGTTTGTTTTGCAATTTTGCCAACTTTCTAATTATTATTTATTTATTTAAAGACCCTAGAAAAGAATCAAGAGCATTGGAGAAAGGAGTTTGGTCGGGAGAGGGAGAGGTGAGGTATCACGAACACACCAGTGTTGCGGGATATGGTGGTATGTATGCATGCATGTAGCTTTATATCGATGTGGTAAGTTTATTGTGACAAAGCATGGTTTACTGTTGCCTCCAAAAAGCAAGCAATGATCTCTTAGCCTTCAAAATAGGCCTGTGTAATTTTCTGCTTCAGATATGCCAGGCCTATGCTCTACCATTCAGATGTGACCCCTTTTCTCTTCGAATGTCATTGTCAAATATAGGGGCAACCTCTTTATTGCATGCTATCTTACACCAGAGGTGGGATCCTGCCTCTGATTGCTGGTGCGGTTAATCGCTGAGTTCGGCGCAGAGCCGAAGAAGCTGCTCCCGTTCGCGGAACGGGAGCTTTCCCCGGGCGCTTTCCCCGCCCGCATGGATGCCGCCAATTGCGTTCTTTTGCCCTCTGCGCATGCCCAAAGCGTTCCGCATGCACAGAGGGCAAAAGAACGCAATCGGCGGCATTCATGCGGGCGGGGAAAGCGCCCTGGGAAAGCTCCCGTTCCGCGAACGGGAGCAGCTTCTTCGGCTCTGCGCCGAACTCAGCGATTAACCGCACTGGCAATCAGAGGCAGGATCCCACCTCTGTCTTACACGTATGGAATTATTCTCCCTACTGCATTGAGATCAGAGGGTATACGGTGTCCATTAACCAAATTCACCCATTAAGTCGTAACGTTTACATGTTGACTGCAGTTTACATGTTGACTGCACCTAGCCAATTGTGTTTTCTTCAGAAAGTTGGTTAAACAAACTATGGTTCAAAGTGACGTGAGAACCAGGTTTAAAGTGATGTGAGAAACAGAACAAACTATGGTTTTAAAGTGATGTGACAACTAGGTTTAAAGTGATGTGAGAACAGTACAAGACAATTCTGCAGAGATGGAAAAAAAGTTTTGTAGCAAGATTCCTAGGGGAAAAAAACACTAGAGAAAGAGAGCACTTGAACTACTGCACACAAAACAAGATTGTTTACCAGCAGGACGAAAAAGGAGTGGGGGACAAATTAGCTAGCTCTATCAGTGTTTTTCAACCTTAACACTGATGTGGTTGGCTATTCTATACATCTCTACTCAGCTGAGTTAGCAAGAGATAGCAGATGTGTAGAGCAACAAGTAACGCCCTCAGCCAGTGGGACTACTGGCTTCTTTGACGGAGAAATAGGAAGCACTATCCTACATACGGTAGGATATGCTAGTTCAGGGGTGGGCAAACTATGGTTCTTTGAGGACCTGTGGACTTCAACTCCCAGAATTCCTGAGCCAGCCATGCATGCATGGCTGGCTCAGGAATTCTGGGAGTTGAAGTCCACAGGTCCTCAAAGAGCCATAGTTTGCCCACCCCTGTGCTAGTTAGCTCTCGAACGCTTAGGTGAGGTCAGATTTACAGCACTAGAAAGATAGCTTAATACCTTACTGGTTTTCTGTTACAGAAACAGAGATTTCAAATTAAGAGCATGGCTGGATCAGGAATTCTGGGAGTTGAAGTCCACAAGTCATAAAAAACCCAAAGTTCCCCACCCCTAAGAGATGATGATGATGATGATGATGATGATGATGATGATGATGATGATGTTATGCACTCAGTCATGTCCAAATTTGGTGTTTGCAAAACGATGCAAAAAGGATGTTGAAAGTGCAGAGAAGAACAACAAAGATGATTAGGGGACTGGAGGCTAAAACATATGAAGAACGGTTGCAGGAACTGGGTATATCTAGTTTAATGAAAAGAAGGACTAGGGGAGACATGATAGCAGTGTTCCAATATCTCAGGGGTTGCCACAAAGAAGAGGGAGTCAAACTATTCTCCTAAGCACCTGAGGGTAGAACAAGAAGCAATGGGTGGAAACTAATCAAGGAGAGAAGCAACTTAGAACTAAGAATAAATTTCCTGACAGTTAGAACAATTAATCCGTGGAACAACTTGCCTCCAGAAGTTGTGAATGCTCCAACACTGGAAGTTTTTAAGAAGATGTTGAATAACCATTTGTCTGAAGTAGTGTAGGGTTTCCTGCCTAAGCAGGGGGTTGGACTAGAAGACCTCCAAGGTCCCTTCCAACTCTGTTATTCTATTCTATTCTATTCTATTCTATTCTATTCTATTCTATTCTATTCTATTCTATTCGCCAGGTCTCTCCGTATCTTCCGATCTTGCTATCTGTGAAGTTGAAGAGCTACCTGCACATTATGAGATCGTTCCAAGATCTCCCAGTGTTTATTTTGGCTTTTCTATTTACTGTACAGGTAGCCCTCGACTTACTACCACCACTGAGCCCAAAATTTGGTCACCCCCCCCCCGCAGTCATGTAATCGCGTTTTGTGCACTTGGCAGACCTGCTAAGTGAAACATTTGTTAAGTGAGTTTTGTCTCATTTTACGACCTTGCTTGCTACAGTTGTTAAGTGAATCACTGCAGTTGTTAAGTTAGTAACATGGTTCTTTAAGTGAATCTGGCTTTCCCCATTGACTTTGCTTAGCAGAAGGTTGCAAAAGGGGATCCCATGACCCCAGAACACTGCAATAGTCATAACTATGAGTCAGTTGCCAAACGTCTGAGTTTTGATCACATGACCACGGGGATACTGCAACAGTCGTAAGTCATTTGTTTCAGTGCTGTTGTAACTTTGAACGGCCACTAAATGAACTGTTGTAAATCGTGAACTACCTGTAATTCTCATTCTTACATTCTCCCCAAAGCTAAAAATGTTATTAGGAGAAAGTGGCAGAAATAGTCCTTTTTTTTCTTTTTTCTTTTCTCACTACACAAATGGAAAAATGAAGATACTCCAACAGAAGAAGAATTAATAGAAAAAATATTAGCATGTGCAGAAATTTATTTTTTATTTTTTATTTATTTATTTATTTTATTTGTCAAAATGTATACAAGATAACAGGTATGATATAAAACATAAACAAAAGCAAAGTAAGTACAGATAACTTTGGACAATGGGACAATAGGACAGGGACGGTAGGCACGATGGTGCGCTTATGCACGCCCCTTACAGACCTCTTAGGAATGGGGTGAGGTCGACTGTAGACAGTCTAAGGTTAAAGTTTTTGGGGTTTGGGGAAGAAACCACAGAGTCAGGTAGTGCATTCCAGGAATTGATCACTCTGTTGCTGAAGAAATGGACATATTAACATTGGAAATGAAAAATAAGGATGAGTCAGAATACTATGTAATATGGACTAAATTTTACCAATGGCTAGGAAAAAAAACAGTCAAAATAATTGAAAAACAAGGGGAAAAACTAAAAAAGAGAAGGTTCGGATAAAAATGAATAGTAATGAGGGATGCTCATGAAAGATAAAAGTAATGTACTTTGAATATTAACGGTATTTATTGTTATGGAAATATTATTGAATGGAATGACAAAACAGGATGGTCACAAAGTGTCCAATGTTTTTAAATGTTTGCTCAATGTCTGTTTATGTAAATAAAGAAATTATTTTATAATAATAAAAAAAAGAAATAGTCTTTTTTTGTTTGTATTTTTTCTACCTACAGAACTACCAGCCAGGCTCATGAGTAATTTTTATTTTGAAAATGAAGGTCCCCACATGGCTACTTTATGCTTAGAACAAATGTGCATCAAATGTTCTGCATTCTGCACAGCCCAAATAGTTTGCCAGCAGGAATTCAAACACAATTTCTCTCTCTCTCTCTCTCTCTCTCTCTCTCTCCCTCCCTCCCTCCTTCCCTCTCTCTTTCTCTCTCTCTCTCTCTCTCCCTCCCTCCCTCCCTCCCTCCTTCCCTCTCTCTTTCTCTCTCTCTCTCTCTCTCCCTCCCTCCCTCCCTCCCTCCTTCCCTCTCTCTTTCTCTCTCTCTCTCTCTCTCCCTCCCTCCCTCCCTCCCTCCCTCCTTCCCTCTCTCTTTCTCTCTCTCTCTCTCTCTCCCTCCCTCCCTCCCTCCCTCCTTCCCTCTCTCTTTCTCTCTCTCTCTCTCTCTCTCTCTCTCCCTCCCTCCCTCCTTCTCTCTCTCTCTCTCTCTCTCTCTCTCTCTCTCTCTCTCTCTCTCTCTCTCTCTCTCTCTCTCTCTCTCTCTCTCTCTCTCTCTCTGTGTGTGTGTGTGTGTGTGTGTGTGTCCCCTAAGGGCATTTTTCAAATTGCCATGAGTTATTATGCGTGCACACTGCATTGTGAAGTGATGGCTGGCAGAGTTGGGTTGTTGCCCTCCGGAAAATCCTTAAAAGCCTCATATACAAGATGGCTTTTATCAGAAGAGCCTCTTGTTTAACAAGTGCCATGGTTACGGGCCTCCCTGAACTGGTGATATTCACACTCAGGAAACCACGCAAAGAAAACAGGATTCGCATGGCTCCGTCTCTGCTGCCCCAAGAATTCCAGGAAGTGATTATACTTTATGAAACCGTCTGTGCTCCGCTAGATTGTCTATAGCTTTCTAAGGTCACCCCGTATCACGCTGCGCTCCGAATGCCCTTTGTGTAACGAAGAATGTTTATGAACCCAAGTACAGGCTGTATTGTTTTCCCTGCCATTCGGTTCGGAAGGCCCTGTGTTGGGAGTCTCTTTTATGGAATGACATGAAGAATCCATCATGTGCCCATTTGGCAGAACTCTCGGGCCGTGTTCAAGAGGAGGGTTGTCCATCATGTCCACTTGAAATAGGACAGGGTGTGCAAAAAGTCACGAAGTCACTGCTGCACGGCACGAGGTTCGGATGACAAGAGAGTCAATGGGCATGCCCTGTTTGGATTGCCGGTTTCCTGTGGCATTGACCATGGCAAGCAAGGGAAGGTATGTGTCCTGCCAAGCATTGCATTCCCGTTTTGAGGAAAAGAAGAGGGGCAATGTGTGCAAAAGACAATCACACCACTAGGATTCCCATGTGAGGAGAAGCAACGTTGTTTAAAAAACAGGGACAATACAGTTGCTTCCTACCAACATTATGGAACCAGCAGTCATGCGATTACATGACTGCAGGGGATTGTGCGATCCAGGGGTGGGTTCTGGGTTTTTTCGCTGCCAGTTTGCTCCTTCATATGCCGCACGTGCGCGCATGCACTGTGCTAAAAAACAGCTTCTGTGCATGCGCAGAAGCAAAAAACAGCTTCTGTGCGTGTGCAGAAGCAAAAGACAAGATGGCGGTACCTATGGCGCCACCGAGAGAGCTGGTTCAGGGGTGTGGCAGGCCTGGATCCCTGCTGGTTCCAGCGACCCAGGCTGCCAAGTTACTACCGGTTCCATAGAACTGGTCCGAAACGGGAGGAACCCACCTCTGGTGCGATCATTGTAACTCGAGCTGTAGTGGGTGTACCAAGATACACCCACGTAACACCTATTCTCCGCCAGCTGCATTGGTTGCCAATTAGTCTCCGGTTGCAATTCAAGGTGTTGGTTTTGACCTTTAAAGCCCTACATGGCTCAGGGCCAGGTTACCTGCGGGACCGCATCCTACCACATACCTCCCTAAGACCGGTTAGGTCCCACAGAGAGGGCCTCCTCCGGGTCCCATCGGCCAAACAATGTCGGTTGGCGGGGCCGCGGGGGAGGGCCTTCTCTGTGGGAGCCCCGTCCCTCTGGAACCAACTTCCACCAGAGATCCGGACCATCCCCACCCTGCTGGCCTTCCGTAAAGCCTTAAAAACATGGCTCTTCCGGCAGATGGGGTGAATAGGATAATAAGATTCCCCCCTGAATGTTGCGTTTATTATGTTCTTTTTCTTTAATTATATTTTTAATTATATTTTTAACTTAAATTATGATTATTGTTTTTAAAATGTACGTTTCTTACTCATGTTGTACACCGCCCTGAGTCCCACGGGATTGGGCGGCCTATAAGAGCGTCTAAATAAATAAATAAATAAATAAACTCCAAAAATGAATCATAAGTAGGCTCTGTGGAAGTCTGTCATAACTTTGAATGGCTACTTAAGTGACCGGTCATAATTTGAGGATTTTCGAGGATTTTCCTTTGAAAATGTTTTGCTTCTCATCCAAGAAGCTTCTTCAGTTCTTCATCTTGCTTCTTCCAGTTGCCTGTTGGAAAAAGCACCTTTGGGACAATCATGACCTGGGTGACTGAGATCTCCACAGATATTTTTAAGGTGTCATCGGTGCTATCTATGGTCATTTTCCATGAGTACATTTTTTCATTTTTCTTTCTTTCCTGGTTAATGTAATTTTTATATTATTAAATGTATCGTATCTAATGTGAACCTGTAAAGTTGTCTTCAGCTGCTGCTGTCATCAACAGGATCATCATATGAGTGTTTGTGAACAGGAGGTACTATAATCACATTTGGCAGTAAGGGCAAATTAACGTTGCACTTTAGGAAGAGAGATTGAAATCTAAATTTCCTGCTTTAAGTCAACTGCCTTGTATTATTTTTTCCTCTTTCTTCTCAGGAAGGGTAGGAATTCTGAGCATTTCAAACAAGCCTCTCTCAACAAGATTCATTTCTGTAGTCAATAATATCCAACCTAAGGCAGTAGTTTTTGATATTCAGCTTCAAAATTCTTAAAAATCAATCAACCCAGTTTGATATTAATATAACATATTCATTTGTGTCCCCAGTGCTTTTTTTTTACAATTACCAAATAAAGCTTGCCCTAAATCCTCTTAACACATGTTTTTAATACATGCATCCTATAAGCCTGTTGATCTTTAAAAGAGTCCCCAGGGAGTAGGGCGGCATATCAGAGCACTAACTAACTAACTAACTAACTAACTAACTAACCAACCAACCAACCAACCAACCAACCAACCAACCAACCAACCAACCAGCCAGCCAGCCAGCCAGCCAGCCAGCCAGCCAGCCAGCCAGCCAGCCAGACAGACAGACAGACAGACAGACAGACAGACAGACAGACAGACAGACAAACAAACAAACAAACAAACAAACAAACAAACAAACAAACAAACAAACAAACCTTACAAAAGACCTCACTGAATCTTCTGATCAACTGGAAGTCAGTTAAAATCGGTCTATTTACATCATTTAAAAAGCCACGCCAGATTGAAAGAGCACCTGTTCCCTCCAATCAGAGACATTCAAGAAAGCACCCATCTGAAAAATGGACAAGACTGAGACACTGATTTTTAAATAATGTATTTTCTGCCCCAGGTCTTCCAAATGCAAAATATAAGGACAGTTTTGCAGCCACCCATTCTGGATCTGAGGACCATAAAAAGTATTTTAGTAGACTGCATGATGTTTTTGGACCACATTTTTTATAATCTTGAGTGCCTCTTTTCAGGCCTAATTTGACAGAGAGCTGCTTGGATGCAGAACTTTTTTTGGTAGTCCGACAAAGTAGAAGCTTTTCTTTTTTAAAAAAATTGGTTTTTTTCCTGCCATTTGGCACTTTTAATTTTTTTTAGCGATGTCTGTTTTTAACCCCTTTTAACAGTGCTTTTTAATATACTGTCTTATTTTTTTTACTGCATTGCTTTTTGTTGATTGATATCAATTTATTGCATGTTGCCTAGAAAAGAGTTGTAGGGTGAATGTGACATTTTAGATATTTATATCTAAATAAACATTTCTTACTTATTCATAATAAATGGTGAACTCTCTTCATTGGCTTTTTTGTATTTTGAGTCTTGACACACAAGCATAATCACTGGTGGGTTGCTGCTGGTTCGGACCGGTTCTCAAGTACCGGTGGTGGAAATTTCCACCCGCTCGCCGAACTGGCAGCAATGGCCAGCTGTCCACACCCCTGAACCGGTTCTCTGGTCACCATGGCCGGCAAAGAACCCTCTATGCATGCACAGAGGGTCATTTGCATGACGTCCGATGCGAACCGGTAGGGAAGGTAAGTGGAACTCACCCCTGACAATAATAGTTATGAATCCCACAGCCCAGTTCTTAATATTCTTCTTCAAAAAATGCACGTTTTTTGAAAGTTATAAACCAGCTTCTTGTTTAAAACTATACACCATGGTTCCAAGTTTTACACCCGGCCTCCCTTCTTAATGTAACTTAATTTTTATTCTTTCTGTCCTATCCCAGGTTGAATTTTATCTTTCTGGCTCACTCCTATATACAAATTATGCTCCAGATAAGAATGTATCTTTGCTAGCTAGATTACACTTGACTTGACACAAAATCTTTAAGTAAATTATTCCATCTAATGAAATAGGGCTAGAGAAATATCATTTGCATATAAGCTGCTCAGGGAATTGCATGCAAACAGACTATCAAGAGTTCTAGCCTGGATGGAAAAATAACCCAAACATATTTCTATCTCAGTGGAAGTGAAAGTAACAGCAAAATTTATAAAGCAGCTAGGAAAAGTGTGTGTGTTTGTGTGTTTCAGGAAAACTAAAGACAGATTGCTGCTAAAGTACACATTTAGATAAGATTCTTTCAACATGGGATACCTCTTGGGGAGGATTATTTGTATATATTTATTCTTCAGAGTATACCGGTTGCAACCGAATCAGAGATTAATAACCTACCACTATCCCCTGTATCTGTTGGGTTAATCAGAAAAGCTCTAGAGACGTGATGGCGAACCTATGGCACGCGTGCCACAGATGGCACGTGGAGCCGTATCTAAGGGCACTCGAGGCATTGTCCTATGTCAGCTCCAGCGTGCATGTGCGCACTGGCCAGCTGATTTTTGGCCTTCCAGAGGGCGAGGGAGGCCGTTTTCACCCTCCCCAGGCTTCAGGAAAGCCTCCGGAGCATGTGGAAGGCAAAAAATGGGCCCACCGGAAGTTCGGAAACGAACTTCTGTTAGGCCCGTTGGGCCATTTTTCGCCCTCCCCAGGCTTCAGGAAAGCCTCCTGAACTTCCTACCGGAAGTTCGTTTCCGAACTTCTGGTAGGCCTGTTGGGCCTGTTTTTCGCCATCCACAGGCTCCGGAAGCTTTCCTGAAGCCTGGGGAGGGCGAAAAATGGCCCAACAGGCCTACTGGAAGTCCAGAGGCTTCAGTGAGGCCTGCGCGCATGCGCGTAGGGTCAGCATGGGGAGTTGTGTGCGCATGCGCAGAAGTGGAGGGCATTGCATTATGGGTGTGGGCATGCGCATGTGCGTTATTGCACGTGCCCTTTTGGCACGCGAGCAAAAAAAGATTCGACATCACTGCTCTAGAATGTGCATTGTTGACAGATTGCCAGCAGCTGCAATTTAATATTCTGTTTGTACGCTTTGCTTCCTGTTCATTTTTGACCAAAAGATTCTCCTAACAGACCCCATTGCAAATAAATTCACCTGCATTTTTGTCTTACAAACAAAGGCAACCACAGTAACAAAAAATTTTCTCCTGCAGATGCTGTTTATTTGGCTAGGAGAAAAGAATGCCTTACAGTTAGGATGGCAGTTCCTTATCATTTCACATCACACAGCTGTGGGGCCCTTAATTCCTGTTATTTCTCAATGTAACATTCTTAGACTTTTAACAGCATTATAATTTGTGGTATATTTTCCTGTTGCCATTTTCTATTAGCACTTATCTGTCCGCTCTTTTGAAGTCCCCCCACTTAATGCAAAGGGGGAAATATATCACTTTATTGCACTGGCATGTCATGAAAATATACCGTATTTTTTGGAGTATAAGACGTACTGGAGTATAAGATACACCTTAGTTTTGGGGGAGGCAAATAGGGGAAAAAAAATCTGCCTACCAGGTATTCATCTGGCTAGCGTCCTTAGTCTTGTCAGCTTCAGCACATTATTTTATCCCCTGGTTAGGGCTGAAAAAACCTTTTTCAGAGGGAGTAGGAATGAAAACAAGCCTGCAAAGACTTAGGGCTGGTAAAAAAACTACTTCAAGGGAGTAGGAATAAAAAAATGCTGCAAGCCAGTAAGATCGTTAGCACCTCGTTAGGGTTGAAAAAACCTTTTTCAGAGGAGTAGGAATGAAAACAAGCCTGCAAAGACAGAGTAGGAAGCCGGGAAGATTGTTAGCACCTTCTTAGGGCTGGGAAAAAAAAGCTTCGGAAAAGCTACATTCGGAGTATAAGACGCACCCAAATTTTCAGCCTCTTTTAGAGAGGAAAAAGGTGTGTCTTATACTCCGAAAAATATGGTAAGTTGTGGGGTAAATAATACTGTTGGAAGAAATGTCCATCTGGGTTCAGTTCCAAGTGGGAAGAAAGACACTGGAAACATGGAGGCTGTTTGGAAAGATGGTTTAATGATGGACAGGACCACATGGGCTTTTTTGGGTCCTGGACAAATGAGTACATGGGTGAGAGAGAGAGATTTATACTTGGACTTTGAGCTTCCTGTTCCTGTGACAAGCTATTGGCTGCTTTAGGGGTCATAGCTAACTTTGTAGGTTTTCTGAGTCAAACTTGGTTGAACCGTGCTGGGTGATGTAATGAAGAGGCATGTGTTCTGAAAGGGTGTTGGGCAATTCCTATTATGGCTTAATGGCTTTGTCCTGGTTTGAATCTTGAGTGAGGGCTAATCCTATCACCCTGGAGCCAAAGGTCTTTTGTTTTGTAGATAAGATGGCCCAGTCTTTCTGGGGCTATTAACAAAGGTGGGGGATGCTTTCCAAGAGCATGTTTCTCCTTTTCTCATCCAGGGAGGTACAATATTCTGCCTTTTTAATATTTCCTAGAATATTTCATTCTTCTAGGAGGGGGGTGGGTGCTAACTTTCTACAATACTATTGGTGGACTCAATTAAACTGGTATGGAACAATGTTGAGGTCCTTGTTTAGGATGCTTGGTCCTACAGCAGCCAGTAGCTTGTCACAGGAACAGGAAGCTCAAAGTCCAAGTCCAAGACAGGGTATAAATCTCTCTCTCTCACCCATGTGCTCATTTGTCCAGGACCCCAAAACCCCCATGTGGTCAATTTCTTATTTGGCTGTTGTGCACAACATCCCTCGTTCATTCATTCTTGAAATTAAGCATGGTTCTCCATTTCATCAACGCAAGCAAGTTCATTATCAATAGTATTTCAAGCCATAGTTTGCAAATCTGGTTCTTTTTTTAAAAAAAGATAACTTTTGTTGAAGAAGTGTTATTTATTTATTTATGAAATTTATTTGCCGCCCATCTCGTATCCAACTATTTAGAGTGGCTTACTTCTAGCAAGCGGCTTCAGATCTTTTTGACCGTCGTTATAAATGCCTTATTTTACACCTACATCTAAGATTAGACCGTAATTTCCTTCTTTATATAAACTATCCTTTGTAATCCTCAAATGCATAAATTTAAGTTCATTTTTCTCTTTGTTCAGCAAAAAAGTCCATAAGGGATTTCCAGTGATTGATAAATGTAGTTATTGATCCTTCTCTAATCAAGCTAATTTTGCAATCTCTGCTAGTTCTGTCATCCTCACTAACCATTCCTTGTTGTGGCTGCATTACAATCTTTCCATTTTTACACATATAATATTCTTGCAGCAGTAATCATATATAAAAATTGTTGAGTTCGGGGAATGAAGAGGCTTGAGACAGGCTTCAAGACAACAGCTCTTTATTGTAACTCTGTACAAGATCCAGCAGAAATCCAGTCTGACAGCTAGCCCTTTTATAGGGAGCTGTCAGATGGCTCAACCAATCAGCAGTCTATTTTCCTGCTTGAATGGAGGACCTGGTTGTAACCAGGCAGTCTAGATATCTAACAAAATTATCTTCCATTCTCTTTTCTAATTGATTGTACATTAATCCCAGCAAGAAAAGTTTTGGATTTAGTTGAATGTTGATCTTTAAAATTCTTTGTATCATTATATGTATTTAAATCCAGACATTTATGGCATTTTCACAAGCTCACCAGGCAAACATACATTTGAAGTCCCTTTATACATTCTAGATTATTTTTCTGGAGTTATATCCCAATCTTCCATTGTTATATAAACATTCTCTTTTAGGTTACAGTGTAAACTTCAGTCCCCCTAATAATTTGGTTAGAACAATTGCTGCTATATAGATATAATCCTACATCATGGTTAAATGGAAATAAAACCAAAAGAGTGGTACCCAAGTGTGAAGAGAGGCATACAAATGCATACGGTGATTTTGTTCATCTAGGACAGGGGTGTCAAACTGACGGCCCACGGGCAGGATGCTTGGCCACCCCCACCCCAGCTCTGCGAAGGGAAAAAAAGTCACAAAACGTCACATGACGGCCACGTGACGCCGTGAGTTTGACACCCATGTTTTAGGATGAGGAAAGAAAAACTTTTCCACACTTCATGAATACTTAAGAAAGGATCAATGAGCTTTTTTTCCCTCCTGCTATGCCAATTTGATCTGTTGGAGAATTTCATTTATTACATATTATGGTATAGCGGTTAAGTTGTTACAATGAGAATTTGATGGACAGATTCCAATTCTCACATTTGGTCAGTTGCTAAGTCATGTCCAACTCTTTGCAACCCCATGGATCACAGCACGCCTTTGTCCCTCCACTGTCTCTTGGAGTTTGTCCAAATTCATGTTCATTGCATTGATGACACTATCTAACCACCTCATCCTCTGCCGTCCCGTTCTCCTTCTGCCTTCAATCTTTCCCAACATCAGAGTCTTCTCCACCGAGTCCTCTCTTCTCATTTGGTGGCCAGAGTATTTGAACTTCAGCTTCTGCATCTGTCCTTCCAAAGAACCTTCCAAGAAGTCAGGATTGCTTTCCTTTAGGATCGACTGATTTCAGTGGTGGGTTCCTACCGGTGCGGTCCACTCTATAGCACTGGTAGCGGCCTGCTGGTGACATCAGTACCGGTGCGGTCGGTTACCGGTGCCTATGCGCCACCATTTTAAAAAAAATTAAATTTTTTTAAAAAACTTTCTTCTGCACATGCCCAGAAGCCGAGCTTCTGGCACTGCGCATGCGCTGCCTTCCTACCCCACAGTGAGTCCAAGCAGGGGAGGATGGCTGAGGGAGCGTGTGAGATGCTGAAAGAATGGGCGGCAGGAGCCTAGGATCATTGAATGGGGAGAAGCATTCAGGCCGGACGGAGCCTCCTAGAAGAACTGCTGACGCGGTCTTGCTGCTCCCGCTGCGGGGAGCTGGGTTGCGGGTGGGCAATGCCCCCCCGCTTCTCCAGCCGCCGCCAAGCTCCCGAGGCCCATGCCCACTTGGTCACATGGCTGGCAAGCCACACCCACAAAATAAGCCATGCCCACAGAGTGGTAGTAAAAAATTTAGGAACCCGCCCCTGACTGATTTGATCGTGTAGTCCAAGTGACTCTCAAGAATCTTGTCCAACAAATTCTCACCTAACCCAGATGAAGTAACTTTAGCTTAGTCACTCTGTTTTTCACCCTATCTCACAAGGTCATTCTGAGGATGAAATGGAGGGGGGAAAACACATGAACATTACTTAAGAGCTCTCAAAGGAAGAGTGGGATATAAAGGCAATGCAATAATTTCTACTCACATGCCTGCTTTTCTGTCCCTCTCCTCCCCATATAAATTTGATAACTGATTTATTCCAGATAGGCCTAGGACTCAAGGATTTTCAGGAAAAAAAGGGTATTTATAGTTGTTGTTTATAAATACATCCTTGGTGGAAACACAAAATATTGTAACATATTGCTTTTTATGAACCGGTTTCAATTGAATTGCTGCCTGCTCTTGAGTTAGACAGAAATTTTCATCCAACAGTTCTGAAAAAGAATTCATTCGCCTTACTAGGAAAGCAAGATTGCTTTAATTCAAATTAATTTGGCTCCTTTTGCAAAAACCATGGCCAGAGTACAACTCTAGCCAAGGAAAATAAAATGTAATGCAATGATTTGGCCAGCAGGGGGCAATCACGGCCTTCAATGAGGCCAATATGTTTGTTTCTTTCCTATCTTTATATGCTGAAGAAATTTTAGGCAGCCTAAGCAGAGGTCTCCAACTTTGGCAACTTTATGAGGTGTGGACTTAAATTCCCAGAATTCCTCAGCCAGCATGGCTGGCTGAGGAATTCTGGGATTTGAAGTCCACACCTCATAAAGTTGCCAAGGTTGGAGACCTCTGGCCTACAGCATACCTACAGCAAGAGCCAAGAACAGGAACAAGGCCGCCTTCTACAACAGCATTTTGGGCAGACAAGCTCTGAATCTTTCTTTGCCCTTAGAACATTCCCCCTAAATTGTTGCTTGAATAAGAGTAGCTAATTACTGCTGTCATATACCATTACAACCCCATGGAGCTGTACAACAGTACGGAATTATTTGGCCAGCAAAATAGGGAGGTATATTTAGTCAAATGAGAGTCAGATGTAAACCGAAATTATTTTTGCATAAAATAGGCAGTCCTCGATTTACAACCATTCATTCAATGTCGGTTCAAAGTTACAATGGCACTGAAAACAGGACTTAAGACCAGTTCTCACACTTATGACTATTGCAGCAATCCCACAGCCACATACCTGGGGTGCTTGGCAATTAGCATATATTTAGGATGGCTGCAGCGTCCCAGGGTCCTAGGAACCTTCCCAGGGAGCTTCGGACAAGCAAAGTGAATGGAGGAAGTCAGATTCGCTTAACGACCGCACGATTCATTTAACAATTGTAGTGATTCGCTTAGCAACCATGGCAAAAGGTTGCAAAATGGGGCATGACTCACTTAACAAGTATCTTGCTTAGCAACAGAAATTTTGAACTCAATTGTGGTCGTAAGTCAAGGACTACCTGAACCAGTGATGGCGAACCTTTTTTGGTTCGCATGCCAAAAGGGTGTGTGTGTGAGGGGGGGTCATGCGTGTGCGTGCCCACACCCATAATTCCATGCACACACCCCCAGCATATGCGCATGTGACCCCCTGCTCCCGGGCCATTTCTGGCCTCCGGAGGGCCTCTTGGGGGGTGGGTGAGGAAGGCCGTTTTCGCCCTCCCCAGGCTCCTAGAAAGGCTCTGAAGCCTGGGGAGAGCAAAAAAAATGGAACTTCCGGTTCAACCGGAAGTCGGGAAGTGGAACGTTTCCAGCCTCCGGAGGACCTCCAGGGGGGTGGGGAAGGCTGTTTTTGCTCTCCCCAGGCTCCTAGAAAGGCTCTGGAGCTTGGGGAGAGCAAAAAAAACGGGCCTTCCCCACCCCCTCCAGAGGCTGAAAACAGGCTGTTTCCCGACTCCCAGTGGGCCCAGAAGGCCCGAAAATCAGCTGGCTGGTGTGCACATGCGCGCCGGACCAGAGATTGCATGCCCACCAATATGGCCATAGGTTTGCCATCACGGACCTGAACAATGGGAGGTCTGCAGGACAATGACATTGCAAATCACCTAGAAGAGGGCAGTCCAGCCTCCCTCCCCTCCCCTTTCCTTAGGCAGAATGATATAAATACAGTCTAGAAATGTGGAAGAGGCAATCCCCTAAAGGTGCAAAGATAATCCACATAGTTCTCTGGTCCAGCTTTAAATAAAGGGTTATTTTAGAAAGGAATTCCTTACTGTATGAGCAATTAGTCAGTGGAACAACTTGCCACAGGAAATGGTGAGCTCTCTTTTGATAGAACTCTTCAAACAAAGCCTGAATTTGGCAAAAGATGTAGTGAGAAGGTTGGACTGGATGACTTACTGGATGACTTTCAAACTCTATGATACTGTGAAAGAATAGTGGAAAAGTCAGTAAAGTCTACAATCATAAATAAACAAACTGTTTTGATAAAGGTGTTCTAGCTGTGTCTAAATAAAAAGTTAACTGTTATAGGCCAATAGACTTACTGAAGGTCCTGATTCCATAGTATCTCAGGTCTCAGTCACCTGAGAAGCACCTGGTAGCACCTTTTCGAACTAACACAGGGCTGTCAAAGTAATGGGCTGCGGGCCAGATGCATCACGCGCTAGCCACACCCACGCCCAGTTTTGCGAAGGGGATTAATGTCACGATACATCACGTGAAACTGCCGTGACACCGCAGGTTTGACACCTCTGAACTAACACACTTTTTAAATTAAAAGGCATAAGCTTCTTTATTAAAGGCATTTGAGAGGAAATGAGTTGTAGCTCACACAAGCATTTGCCTTTAATGAAACTTGCTAGTTAGAAAAGAGATTTCCAGTCTTCTGATTTTTGCCTACCATAGACTAGCATGGCTGCCTTGCTACAAGGCTTAGTTGGAGTTTGGCTTCTTCCATTAAGCAGATGCACAGCAACGCTCACAAAAGGTCTTTTGATTCTGTACAGTATTATTCAAATGAATTGACTTTAATTGAAGTGTCCTTCTTCTGGCCAATGGTATCCTGAGGCAAGAGAATCGCTATCAATGGGCTGATTTTGGTAGAGTGTTCAAATTTCTTTTA